>JBBPPE010000806.1:0-12099 GCA_038091835.1 Leccinum ochraceum
TGAGCTGGATATAGAGAAGTTCATTAGTAGCGAACCCGTTAGATGAAGTGTACGTACGTGGGGCATTTAAAGCAGTTTGAGCAGTCCTGTCGTCTTCATCCGGAGATACCTCGTCAATATCAGGATTATGGAACTTTTCGGGTCCACAGGCGACTGCTTGATGGGAGGAATGTTCATCACGGTCATTGTCTGGATCAGTATCGCCATCTTCGTCCGATGCGTGATATTGGTATGGTGGTGGACCGCGAGCCAAGAAGTTGACGTCCCGAACAGAGTAGGTTCTAGGCAGGGAACGAGGTTGCGACTCAGTCCGGTGATTGAGTTGTGAGCTGCGAAGTGGTACAGGTGAAGTTCGAATTTTTTTACCCCAGGATACAGGCGCTACAGATCCTCCGTGTGACGCAGGAGCCACAGAACCACCTCGCGAAACAGGAGTCACAGAGCCTCCTCGCAAAACGGGAGCCACAGAACCACCTCGCAAAACGGGAGTCATAGAGCTTCCTCGCGCAACAGGAGCCACAGAACCTCTCCGCGAAATGGGAGCCGCAGAGCTTCCCCACGACAGAGGAGCTACAGTGGAGAGACCTCGAGAGGGGAGGGGAACCGGGCCTTGCTGAGATGGGACAGTTGCTGTCGTTGAAGCGCTGTGGGCGGAATTGTGAGGGCTTGCAGGATGAGATGCCAAGGGAGGGAGATGGAAACCGAAATGTGAGCCTGGCTGAGACATCTGCTGTATCGGCTTTGGCACAGGTGTATAGTACGTTGGTGTCTGGGAGAGAGGACCATAAGTCTTCGATTAAGTAGAGAAGGGAGCGACAATAAGGATCGTACTTACCTTATCCCCTGCACTCCCTTTCAAAGCATTCGCTTTCCGCCTCGAAACCAACTCCTTCTCCGCTACGGGGGCCAGTGGGTTGAGCAGTTCGTTTGCGGTGACAATGTCCATTGGCGTGACCTTAGGAATGCCCTGGGTCTGCATGCGTTCGATGTTTTGCATCTGGGAAATTTGACCCCCGCTACCTAGTACCCTCCCATGACATGTTTCTCGATGCTTAGTGCAAAAGCAGAGTCGACGATTGCGGGACCAGCAGCACACGTCACAGAAACGACCACCTGTGAGAGGCCGTACGTTGCACCGAGCGACGCCCTGTTTGGTGCGGCAGCAGCTATATACATGAACACGATCTCTGTCCTTGAAATGGTGAGATTGATCTTTGGAACTTGTCTCATCCTCATTCAACAGCGGGGGCTACTCACCATAAGCAAAGCCCGCGAATATGAACAAGAACATCTGCAGCCCGACGAGGAACCAAACAAGATATCCGACTCCATACACCCGTGCTACTGCGTTGATCACCGGGAACAGCGTGATCATGGGAAAGCACAAGGCGACGGTCGCCAAGAACATATGTTTGGCGCCCATCTGGTCATGCATGGGTGCAAAGAACATCCATTGAAGGAAACCACCCGATATCCCACAGGACGCCAAAATGACACCGATCACAGGCGGGTCGAGAGCGAGTCCACCCATGTCGATGGGCATTGCCTCACCATATGTATTGTACGGACACTTTTTTCCTTTCACGCTGTTCCAACTTCTACAGGATTTGGTCGGCCGGCTATTTCCACTCTCACGTACACCACCACGAGCGAATATGTATGCCCTCTTCATTAACTGTAGAATAAATTGTACCGATTCTTTATCTACTACTTTTTTTCCGACTGGTCGACTTGAAGTCGTGTAGTCGCGACCAACCAAACCAAGCCCCCGGTACATGAGTGACATCATAACTGATATCGATGAGTCACATTACTTACTTAAGTAATAATTGCGGAGTTCGAACATGGTAACCCCTGTCACGGTACTGTCGATCTCGCCCAAGTCATCTTTCACGTCCTCGCGCCCATCCAGCCCATCTAAACCCTCTTTCAAGACACGCAACGTCTCTTATCATTGACAGCCGCGCGTACAACCTGCTTTAGGGTTCTTTACCGGCGGTAGTGATAACCTCAGGACTCCGCACCCTGCACTCGGTTCCCGAACATAATCTCCAACTTCAAGGTGATCCAGCTGTTGTTGCCATGCCAGTGTGGAGACGGCATCGATGTGGATAGTAGTGGGACCAAGGGACAGGCCAAGACGCCATGGGGGGGGGGGACGTGTTGCTTAATTCTAATGGGCCTTCAAGTTGGTACGTTGTCTTTTTTCTTTCTTTTTTCGATTCGATGAGGCTTTTGGGTGGTCAAGTTCAACCAATCTCTCGCGAACCCTGGCGAAATGTGTGGGACACTCGCCGCGCAGTCTATCGGGGAACCAGCCACACAAATGACGCTTCATACTTTGTGTGTCGAGCAAGAACGTGACCTCAGTGTGCCGCGTCCGAAGGAGATCATCAACATTGCCATCAACATCAAGACATCCTCACTCTCGGTGTACCTGGAGCCGGCGCTCGCGGAGAGTAGCCCGTTGGCAAAGAAGAACGTGGAGCAAGAGCTGGCCCAGACCGTCACCGCCGCCGTTGAAATTTGGTACGACCCAGACCCTACGTCTACCATCATCGAGGAGGACTCCGTGTTCGTGGAGTCTAGTCGGAGCCACATCTCCAATCACCTTGGCTTCTCCGGCTTGTGCTCGACCATACGCAGATGATAGACAGAAAGTTGACCATGGCCTTCGTCGCGGGTCTGATTGCGGAGATCTTTAAGACGGACCTTTTCGTCATCTGGAGCGAGGACAACTCCGAGAAGCTGGTTATTCGGTGTCGTGTGCTTGGAGGGACGACAAGGACGAAGATGGGATTGGGGCTTTCGAGGAAGATGCCATCCTGCGCCAATTGAAGAACGCCATGGTTAACTCGGTCAATCTTCGTGGCGTATAGAGTATTCACCGTGTCTGTTTGCAGGAGAACGACAAGGTTTTCCACAACGAAGAGGGCGCAAGGAAGCCGCGGCCATTGGAGAAAAGGGCGACTGTCATGGCATTGCGGAGAACGTCATGTTTGGGCAGTTCAAGTTGGCACCGGTGGGAACTGGTGCTTTCGACGTTGCGCTGGACATTGATATGCTAAAGGACGCCATCATGGGCCACGGCTTACCGCTAGTCATGGTAAGTTCCCCACCCCCGTCGGAGGACACTCAGCACGCTCATTCCTCGTGGTCGATACACAGTGAACCTCGAACTACGTCACAGCCTCACGTTCGCCATGCCCACCCGAGACCTTTTCCACAGCAGCGCAGACTTACGCAGAAGCACAAACGACCCCGTCCGCGACCAAACCCTCCACCTCAATCCTCCCCTCTTAGCGGTCAACCTCCCATCTCTCTCAAATCCTCCTCAGACCTTTGCACCGTTATCGGGCATGTCACAGACCGACAGTATAAATCGGCTTTCGGTGGCCTCTGAAGGGAGCGGACAAACCTTGTTTTATGATATCGCTCAGTCTGACGAGGGCGGATCTGGTCGGCGTCTGTGCCATCCAGACTCAAGGAAACATTTACGGACTCGGACACGTCCGAGGAGGATTTGGATGATGTGATAGGACCCGGCAGGAACTCGAGGATGTGTGTGCATCACAGGCAGAAGAGTCCTTTGGCCCGTGCTAGTCTTGTCATCACCGCGGTGGAAACGACTGTCTCCGGGTCCAAAATACGCTAAACGGTAAGCGCGGGCATCAATCGATTGTGTTTGGGTTGACGCTCGGCTATATAAGACACCGCGGGGCACACAGCAAAGCATCGAGTTCTCGTCGAACTCGACTACCACGGCCTCCAGACCCTCGTCGCGTCTACGCGAGCGACACGACGGCGTGGAGTATCGGCAACAACACGGCAACAGTCATGCCGACGACGACGACACGCGGACGACCGTGTTGGTAGCACCGCGATATAAGATCCCGCGGGGCACACAACAGAGTGTCGACTTCTCATCCAACTTGACTACCACAGCCTCTCGACCCGCGTCACGTCTACAGGAGCGACATGTCCGCAGGGCGTATCGGCGGGACGACGACAGATGACAACGGCGAACACACGGACACCGTGGCGTACTGGTAGCATCACGACAGGATGGGTATATGTACATATATCCTGCACCCTCACTTCATGCTGTAGTCAGATAGGTAATTTGTACAGATTGTGTTTGGTACAAGAAATTTGTATATCTATTATACAAGTGTCATATTAGTAATGCCGAGTGTGTCGAAGTTCTCTCCATGCTGATCAGTCACAATGATCCGTGTGACTTGGTGATCATGAGACACACGATTATACTAGTCCATATGTCTGTGATGCCTGTAGTATGTGTGTATACAGACTTAGACTGTGTAGACTTGCATACTCGAAGCCCAAAATATGAAAACAGATGTGGCACAGCCACACATCTGTGCAGATTGTACAGCCCCTGACAAGTGGTATATCCTGTCTGCCCTGTAGTCCAAAAAGGTTGGTTTGCTGATGTTCCTCCAAGATGCGCGACACCCGCTTAAACGCACCCGCGTCCCTGAGCTCGAATCTGCCTACGATCATCTGGAAGACGATGCAGCCAAGCGACCATAGGTCAGAACTCTCGTACATGAAAGTGTGAGGTCCACGGCGCTGGTGCACCTCTTGGACGTCTCGTTGCGTTCCAAAAGCTCTGGTGAAACATATTGACCAAACGAGTTGGCACGATCTTCTGTCATTGCGGGAATGCGAATGAGTAAAGCAGGGTATCTAGCGCGGAGGGGATGACTTACGGCCCTTTTTTTATCCGGAACTCGCCATCGAGCAAGAGTTTCAGGTCACTGATCGGAAGGGTTTCGGAGTGGATGTGATTATACAATTGCCGGTCAGAGCAGGGCAGGAACGTACCGATGGATACCTGTCATGCATGTACTCGATAGCCTGCGCCCTATAATACCTTGCGCATCAATGACGACCCTAGATGCGATATCCGCGATTTTATCTCCCCGTTCGGCGCCATGTCCAACGCGAAAACTGCACCGGCTGGTTAGATTTGATTTTTTAGGTAGGACGCCGATGTAGTAAACTTACATTTCATCCTGGAAGGTCCAGCGTAGACGAATGATCCCTGGATGTTCAGCTCTGAGCTTCATGAGAGCGTTCTTCTCTTCAAGAGCATCTTCCCCGTGCGAAACAGGTGATTCTTGTCAAGGGTCTTGATAGCATACTCTTGTCATGTGCGAGCGTACCGCGCGCATCGCCTGACGTGTATAACCGGGAGAGCGCGTCAGTAGTCGAACACAGCAACATGACATGCCCGCTCGTACGCACGGTGGAATACGATCCCTCGCCGAGGGTCTCTCCGAACACGAAATCCTGCGCGTACAAACGTGTGTTGGCAGATGGGTTTCGCAATCTCGAGGGTTTACGGGATTTTGAGCGGGCCTGGGTTGGTCTGCAGAAAAGGACGGGCTGGTGAACGGGATCCCGATGCTCTGACTCTTCGGATACACCGAACTCCCTGGTCAGATACGCAGGCGGTGGATGAATGGAGTGAGAGGGTGGTGAGTTGGGGCTGAGGGAGAGCGTGAAGACGGAAACGTGCGAATTGGGAGTCTCGGAGTCTTGGAGATGGTGGCTCGCACTCGGAGTCGGATGACGATGAAATGACTGAAGCATTCCTGCTGAGATCTTCGAGGGTTGGGGAAAGGTAGGCTCTGGTGGTAACCTGCCCTGTCTGTTGGCTGTCATCGAGCATGTAGAGATGTAAAGAGACAAAATTTCTCTTGCTGACTAGTCGACGTCCATTTCCGAAGAACCCTGCGGCTGTTGTTGGGCTATCAAGTTGTTGCACCCTCGCCCCCATTCCGGTGTCTGCGTCCCGTTCTGTGGTGTCTGTGTCCTGTTCAGCGGGTGTGTCCACCTTGACCGGTTTCTGGCTGAGTTTGTGGCTTTGTCAAGATCGAAATTACAAAGTAAATCAGCTCCTCCCGCTTCTCGACTACGTTCGCGAACTTGAGCACCGGGTCTCGTTCTTTGGACGGTCCGTCTGCCCCGCGATATGGTCTTCCAGCTACTTTGGCACCGTCGCGCAGTTTTCGATGACCGTCGATCCCGCCTGGACGCTCGCCACGATCGGGTCACTGATCAATCTAAGTGCATCCAGTCGAGCAACGTAGGCGGACTTGGTCGCGTCTGAGCCCTCAGAGTACAACTAGCCCTCGGCTCTCCGAAGGACGTGAGCAGTTCAGCTTTTTCCTTAATTTGGACGTAGGGGCATAGCGGTCCTCCAAATTACCGCAGGTGTCGTACACGTATTCTTCAAGGGTGTTTTTGAGGTCCTGCGTGCACAAAGAAGTACGAGCATGATGCATGTATGCGCGATACAAACGACGTACCTCGGTGTGTTGTCCTTGACGTGGAACTCGCGCACACGGGAGGAAGGTGTGGCTGAAGTACGCACGGGAAAAGTCAGCGGCACGAGCAGCGGCTTCGTCCTGGTTGAGGGTGGTGCTGAGGTTTGCCAGCAAGAGCAGCATGGACTGCAGGGATACAGGTGGATCCACCGAGGAACTCGATGGTGAGCCCAGATTCGGCGAGGGCTCGTTGAAGAAGAACATCTATGCGATCAAGAACAGAGAGGATAAGTTCTTCGTAGGCATCGTTGGAGAGCTTGAATGAAGCAGTAGTGCATCGTCATCGTCCATGATAGATTCAACGCTGGGAGGAGCATCTGTGTTGGCGGAAGGGATGACAGCGAGACGGAAGGTCGTCTTTGGGCTGGAGAATATGCCAATCTTGTACTTGGTCTTGACTTGGGGGGAGGCAAAGTCACGGTGTCGTAGGTGAGCAAAATCTACGTTGCGATCGTCGAAATATCTGTCACTTGAGAAGGTGATAAACATGGATGAATGACTGACCTCGACAAAGAGAGCGTAACAAGGATTTTCTGGTCCGAGGTCAGTCTTGGTACCCCAGTTCAAAGAGGCAGCAGTTGTGTCTTTGATGAGAAGGAGTGTGTTGAGATCGGCAATGGAAGCACCATCTTGGATGAGCGTGGCTGAGCGTCAGCCTAAGTGTACCAACCGGGGACGGCGATGGCAAACGGGCAAGGCGAAAGCGTACAGGCAGTGGGTGACGGCGAATAAGGCGAGAGCGAGAGCAAGGGTGGGTATGGGCGTGTTATACTCGTTGGCATTTCCCAGCACATCCGCCCACAGATTTATCGGCAAGTGCACTGCTTCGCCTTATGAGACATCTATACAATTCACTCCGTTGAGACCAGTACGATAGACCAGCGTTCGGTGGCTTGAGATCAACAAGCTTGGCCAGCCCCTCCGTACAACGCCGTTGAAAACTTACAAGAGATACTTTAGATTGCTTTCCGTCGCGTTGTGAATGCCATTACTCACCGAGTTCCCACTGTGCTCGCTCGTTACAGATGTCTGCGTCCTCCGCTAGCTCACCCTCCATCAGGCGGAGACCACAACCGCTTCGATGATACGCCCATCTTGTTCGAGAACATCGCATATCGCTTGGCATATGAACTTTGGAATCCTGAACCGTGCCAGAATAAAAGTTAACATCGAGACCAAGAAAATCATGCGGAAGGTCCATAAACCTCGAGATCGTCACCTGGAGGAAGGGTGTTGGATAAGGAAGTGGGACTTGAGAGAGGGAACATATCATTGATACCACATATGCAACGTGTTATGCCCTGTTCCTCCTCCTCGCCGCCATGAGGTTCGTCCGTCCAGACAGAGTCAGAGGTTTCAACTAGTTGACCCGTCGATGGATGTTTCTCTTCGTCCTTGCATTTGGGTTTCGACTTACCGTTAGAGTTGACATGGTTCGAGCTGTCGTTTGAAGAAACTATGGCATTGTTAACATTTTGTGCGGCCATTTAGTTTGTTGTTCGGTGGGCCGATGAAGGATAAGGTTTGTTTGCACCCGGCGGGCCTGTATTCGATTTGCACGTCTCGGGGTAATGTTGATTAATATCGTGACAGGGTCGTTGAAACGTAGCAAATTACCTTGTATCCTGTGATCATAATTCTATCTAATTTACGATGGGTATACAGAGGAAGAGAATGTATCATGCAAGGTTTTTGCCGACACGAGTTAGCATTCATAAGTGTTCACAAACGAACTTATCATAATGATGAATGAGACCGACTCCGACACCGGCACGGACGGTGATCGACTGATCCCTCTCCCTGCCCAGGCTGCCCTCGCCCCAACTCTCACTTCGAGCTCCCTCAACATCGCCATGCCCTCATCCGTCGCCGCCCTCTCGCCGCCCTCTCGCCGCCCCGATATCCCAACCGCTCCACCTCGCGTGCGTGCTCCACGTCCGCCGCAACGACGAACCCGCGCAGCACGCTCGTTTGCAGACGCAATTCGCGTTCCGCTGCTGCTGCTGCATCGCCGTCTCCTCTTCCCCTGCCCCTTCCCCTTCCCTTCCCCTGCCCATCCCCGTCGCTGCCGCTGTTCCTGGCTCCGTCTCTGCGCCTGTTTCCGACCCCAACCCCAAGCCTGACCTCGACCTGACTTCATCGCATCTCCACCCCGTCCACGCTACCACGCTCCACCACCTCTATCCGATCCAAGATCCTCAACGCAACGCAACCTCTGCATCATCGTGCTGCGCATACCCCCGCGCGATCATGCTCCATTGCACGAGCGTAGGCTCGCCCCCGAGCTCCATCATGTCCCGCAATACCCGCGCTCCACGCCCTCGCCCACGTCTCAGGCGTGACCACGAGGACACGGGCGGAGAGTAATGCACAGCGTCGAACGCGTCTGCGGCAATCTGCACCCGTACACGCATCCCCCGCTCCCGACTGTTCTGGACCAACACCCACGTTCCACCCAGCATCTTGCGCAGGATGCCGACCAGGTTAAAGTGTTGTGCGCAAAGAGGACGTGCACAGATTCCCGGCGCGAACGGTAGTGAAGCATATCGGTGAACGCCCAGGTGTAAGCAGATTTGGGCGAGTGGCGGTAGCCGAGGGAGCGGAGGAGTGGGAGGGCATGGGCAACTGTAAGGGCTTGGTATGAGGTTACGAAGTTGTGGAGAGTGTGAGGGGACGGCGGCGCGTAGCGAGCGAAGGCGGATGTCGTCAGCTTGTTCTGTGGAGATCCTGTCACGTTCGATGCTGATAGGATGACTGGTGGCATCTTGCTCATTCCAGGAAGGATACGCTCCACGGATCTAGTCCATAGCCATTTGTCGATCTAGAGCGTGTTTAGCGACCATGTCAAGTGTGAAATCAGGTATGCTGATTCCGCGCGACTGCGCCGTCGAGATGAGAGGGAGAGCGACTTCTTATTTTCCCCCGAGAGCGAGCGTTCTGACGGCAAGGCTGTATGCGCCAGCAAGCGAGTGCGACGGGAGTTCCACGCCCTTCTTTGAGTCGTAATCCCGGGATGCGTCCTCCACTTGTCGCAAATACGTTTCCACGACAGACGGACGAGCATAGCGCGCGAGCGTCGAGAGGACCTACATAGCTGCGTCTCCAGAATGATATCCCTTGGAGGCACGCACGAGACTGAAGCGATACACGAGACTGAAGCGATACACGAGTGAGGTTGAGATGATCCATCGGCCGAAAGAGTCTCTTGTCGGAAGAACAATAGCCACGGTTCGTGCCCGTCGGGTGTGAGCGACAGCCAGGCCCGAAGGCATCCATGCGCTCCTGTGCTTGTGTAGGGCCCTTTTGGCGGTGCGGTGCGATGGCGTGCAGCGCCGCGTGGGGTAGCGGACGTCATGCGGATGGGTATGTCGTGTGGAGGTCATAGGACGTGAGTGTCACGGAGGAGGTGAGCGGGGTGAACTGTAAACGTGTCATCGGAAGCAGCCGTGGCCATGGCGAGGGAGTAGTACTCGTCTAAAATGGTACTGAGGGATCGGGGTGAGTCGACGGGTATGGCATCGTCTCTATCTCGAGCGAGGCTAGGGATAGGGCGATGTTGAGGTGGGTTCGCACTTGGAAGCAATTGACTGCAAAGATGGGGACCATACTGGCGAAGCAGGGGATCAAAGGTATGGAGATCTGCGGTGAAGTCAAGAAAAAGCTACAATAGGTGGAGTTAGCGGTGGAAACTGCGCTGGTTGACGTCTTGCCACGCGGACTTCGGAAAGCAGAGTGTGGTCACAGTAGGTAGGATAACACCGCGTGGAACCTCTTAGGGACAACGTAGGCAAGGATAGATTAGAACACGGAGCTGGGTGCAGTTGGCAAGGAGATTCACGGTCGAGAAGGAAGATGGCTATAGATAAGGTGTGGACCAGTCGGACATAATTTTGTCCCGCACATCCCAGTCGATAGAGCTGGTAGTGGCGGCGATCGAGGTGGGCATACATTCGATGAATGTTTCCAGGAGAAAAGACTCGACATCTAGTTCCGCGTGGTCGGTTGAGGCAATATCTGGTCATTGCGTATATTGACCGAGGGGTCGTGTGCTCACGACTGTGCCCTTGCCCATGGTGAAATGCCACAGCGTCCTAGAAAGTGAATACAGGCAGCGTACTCTGCCAACGTAAACATATTGGTAGAGGATTGGCACGGTGAGGTGCCACCATTCTCTACAGACGCAGACGAGGGCACGTTCGGTGATGACTCTTCTGGAGGGCAGGGTGGAATTTCTCCTTGATAAAAATGCGACCTAAAATGTTGGCGCTATCGTGGATGAGTTGGGGACGAGGGGCCCTGGGACGCAGGTGGCGTAGTGGAAGATACAAAGCCAGAGTTGCCGATCCATGGGATCCAGCTCTGAACATCATGGCGAGCGTGCGGGCTTACTTCCAAGGTAAAGTTACAACCCAGATTTTCGCCGTGAGACGATAAGTTGACTCCTGCGCATTCACAGTCGCGTACAAGCGTTTCGCAGATATGGTTCCAATGGCCATCGACCACGAACTTGTATTGGGTATACAGAAGGGGGTCGAGAAGGCGCTCCGGGAGGGACTCCAAATTACTGGACTGGACGGATACGAGCGGTGCAAGGGCATGTTGGAGGAACCCATCAGCGTCGTGTCAGCCCGTCAAGAGATTCAGGGCAAGTTGGAGAGACTTCAGGCTGCGCGTGTAGAGCTGAGGCGGTTGATATAAGAGAGGCTTGAACGACTTTGGTTCGTTGCGCTAGAATCAATATGTACGGTCAAATTTGTTTTCATCCACCCTTTCATCGGCAAATCAGTAGATCAAATGTCCACAATGACTCAGTGTACATTACTGAGTTGCGCTTAGGACTTGGTTTATCTTGTGCAGGTCGCCATCAAGTTCATGTATCTTTGAACTCCCTCTCGTAAGTAGCTTGGGGAGGTCGGTCGCCTGGGCCGATATTCCTAGTTCATTAAGGCCAGCAAGGACCTTGTTAATCTGATCCTCGTGATCCTGGTAATTTTTGTTCTCCCCGCGAAAGACGAATTGTTGGTTCTGTCGTCCCAGCCGGAGTTTGGCCACCAAATCGCGCTCACCCCGGGCAGCTTTGTAGTAGCTGAGGAATTTCTCTTTATAGTCGGCGTAATAATGCGTATTGAGAGTGGTTGGGCCCCGTTCAAGGTCGAGTAGCCACTGGATCCTCTCCTTGGTTCTATCGGCGGCCTCATCGAGATGATCATGAAGGATAATTCTATGTCATGGTGAGCCTCGAGGATATACAAACAAAGAACTCGTGACCCACAGGATTGCTTGCATTGTGTTGCCATTTCCCATGTGCGCAAAGTGCACTTCCACGAGTTTCCTAAGATCAGCTCTCAAAATCTCATAAACATGGTCAAAGAGGACCATTGCGGGTGGGCTCCACCTCTGCGTAAAACCTTCGATGTAGTTGCGCTGAACCACGAAAGGAACATTGTCTGGAAGCTCTCGCGTACGCGCACTGGTAAAGTTGCATCAGAATACGAGATAAAGTAAAATCAGAAGAGCAGTGACTACCTTTGCGCTTGATTCAGGACTTGGTCAACATAGACCTTGCTACCCTCTCTGTGATGTTCACCCGCTGATGAATCTCCACTGTCTCCATCTTCGTCGGCCAAAAATGCAGCCTCTGGCAGTTCCTTATTCTCCGTCTTCAACCATGGAACGAAGTACGGAGCAGTTCTCCGAATGGCAACCTTGAAGGCTTCCTGGTAAGGGCGAATACATTGCAACA
>JBBPPE010000807.1:0-12098 GCA_038091835.1 Leccinum ochraceum
CAGAGCACTTGGAGACCACTATCATAGTGCTGTCCACATGGACCCTCGCTATGTGTACTATGGCACTATGGATTGCTGGATAGTGCTGGACAGTGCTGGACAGCAAGACCTGACTTTGCTGATGAATGTTCAGGCCCAGCTAAACTCCACAGTCACAATTTCCATGCCGTCCGTCCACCGATCGCGGGCGGCGCGTGCGCGGGGTCTGCGGGAGAGCCCCGACGATGACGCGTGCGGCCTCGCCGCCAGTGACCGCGCAGACCAGATCCAGCAGGTCAGACTGCCGACACCTGGGCCCTGCCCGCGAACGCCCGTCTGCCGCACGCACCCAGCGGGACAATCCGAAGACGGTTGCGGCGTCCGCCAAGCCCGCCAATTCGCGGCATAGCCGCCAATCCATCGTCGATACCAGCAACTGCGCCACCCCGCCTCCGCAGTCTATTCCCCAACGGACGGAATCTTGCATGACTGGTAAGCCTACGTGGCAAAACCCAGCTTCGCGGCCTCATTCCATTTTCTATTTCAGCCAAAGATCCAGCCAATCAACAAAAATTCCTCTTCCCGCGGATGCAGATATCCCGACTCCTATGTAGAGCGCCAGGAAAACCCCGAAGAAACGAAATAATGCCGGCGCCAGCGGCGGCAACGAAAACGCCTGCGGAGGTAATTGCCGCGGCTCGGCAGAGACTTAGCACCTGGATGTCCATAGTTGTAACGCATGTATATCCTTTGGGTAAATATTCTTCTATTTTAGAGATTGTCATGCAACTCAGAATCTGCGGCAAGCGTATGCGGACATAGATAATAGGGGCCTCTCGTTCGTATTTGTAGCACAATAACCCCGGCATTTGCCGCGTGGAAGACAACCGATCTTTCCAGTGTCTGAGCCACTCCCACCTGGATCCCGAATCAAACTCTAACAGATCCATCATGTCTTCACCTGCTTTCCATTCGCTCACAATCAGCCACATTCACCTTCTCATGGCTTACAGCGGCCTTCGAATTGACGCTGCCGTCCAACATCTCGTTGGCTTGCCTGATTCGGAATGGCCTCAGAATTGGAAATGCAATTTAGATGAGGAATTTGTGAGTACACGCTGAGAGTCATATTTTGCTACTTTCTCAAACGGACCTTCCAGTCGTTTTTTCAGATGGCCAATGGCGCATCACTCGGCCGGAAGTGCCCTCCAGTCCCTTATCCCGCCGCTCTCCCGGTATACCTTATGGATGGGAAGGTGGAAGATCAACTCCAAGCCGCGCTCCGGCGAATCCATTCTTCAGAATATAAGCTAGCCTCGATATACCGTCAGTGGTTCCCGAAACCGTCTACCTTCCTCGATGTGTGGTGGACAGGCGGGCCGGACTACGCGGTGACGGAGATCCGCTCCGTGGTGGCGAAGGCAAATGCACACTTCTTGGTGAGTCAGCAATTGTCAGTCTTTTCGCCATTCGTTGAAAGCATTTTCAGAACGAATGGCCGGCGGTTGAGTCTCCATGGATCGCCAGTTGGCTGCGTGATTTGGAGGCGCGGCAGCAGAGATCCTACGATCAATATTGCCTCCTCGCCAGTGAATACAACATCTTGGATGCCCAAGTTTTGCATTCGTGGAAAAGAAGGGCGGAGTTTTACGGCATGCTCAGAGGGAAAACATAAAATCGGAAAACATGTAAATGTGCGGTACATTAAATAGACGCTGGCGGAACAACGCGTTTGTCGGTTTCATCCACCTCGTCGAAATTCATAACGTGCGGAAAATTACACCTGTGTATGTCAAGCGCTTCGTGGACTTTGTCCTGCATGTACCAAGCCACACATGCCCGATTGCCGTTTGCTTTTCCGACCCCGTGCAACAACACCTTTCCCGAGAACGAAACGACCGAGCGGGCCCGCGGCTGTCGAGTACCCCCGGTGACCCCGCCGGATTATGGCGGTCGGATTATGGCGGTCGGTCATCCTGACGCGTGGGCCCAGAAATGTGGGCTGCGTACTTGATGTGATCCCCTGTTGAATGTGCGGCCCGTGACTGACGTGCGGGCCCGCCGATGCTCTCACGGAGAGCAGCTGGGCTGGCCCCGCGATCTTGTCCCGCACACGCAGGCGGGGGCCTGCGCTGCGGCATCCGAGCATACCGCGCGAGCACGTCCGTTGCAGGAGCGGCCAGTGACAGGCACGCTGGCCCGCCTTGTTATGGAGTTAGCGGTGAGCGCTTCCGAACCAAATAAAATTTGGGAACTTCGGCTCAAGCCTATATGTATCATTCTTAGGCCCGCAGTATAGTACTGTACTAAAGCTTGTAAGTAACCACAGAATCTTTGTCACATACGTAGGGATCAATTAGTAGGGATCAAGTCAAGTGTGGCAAGGCGCAGGAAATCGTGTTGCGCATTAACTACGACATCACGGGGCTCATTTGCGAGATCACCCACAATGACCTTGCGAACGTATTCTGAAAGGCGAGATGCGTTTTTGATGGCCGAGTTCTTCCAAGCGCCGCCGACTTGTCCGGGTTTGCGCGGCTTGTTCACAGCATAGTCCAGACAATTGAGTAGCTGGAATATTAATTCAGCGCCATCCTTCAAGAAAACGCGCAGGACGACTTACGATGCTGCAACCGAAAACCAGGTGCCCCACATCCAAGTGACGTAACGGCTGTAAATACGACAGCCCATCTGGGCCCGTCACTTCCTTGAACACGCCCAGGAATTCGTCCAGGTTGCCGGGCAGGAACGCCCAGCGGAGGAAAAATTCGGGAAATGAGCTTCTGAAATATAACACCTGCGCGATTTCCGAGTGAGCTGATACGGCGGTAAGCCCATGTCGCTGAATAAATACTTACCCTCTGTTCTGCGAACTTCCCGCCGTCGACGTTTTCGTAGTTGTGAAATAGCGGGAATCCCTCGTTTTCCCCTTTCCATCGGATCGCATCGTGGGTCCAAGCTAAGTTTTGCCCAGACGCGGCGACCTGCAGTCGTTCCATAACGATGCGATCGCCAGCGGCCGCCAGCCTGTTCATCACATGGCGGTCACGGGTATATCGGTGGAAAGCTGTAAGAAGTTTGCAAGGTTCAGCGTGCGATGGGCGGGATACCGCTTACAAATGTCGTCAGTCCGTCGGTGAAATTCTTGTCGTCGAGCCGCGTGACGCCTTGAATGATCCCGCCGCCCTCACCTTCAAGTTGCAATTGGATGGCTACTGTTGAGAGGTTAGCTAGGTAGTACTCATGGACCGATAAATGTACTTGCCTGCTTCGAACTCTGCGCCTTTTTGTAAATATTCACAATATAACCGCGTCAGCTCGCCTTCCCAAAATTCGGGCGAGCGGCATCGAAGTCGTTCAATCGCGATATATTTCCACGCGATGGCGGAAAGATGACCGAGTAACCTGGTCCAGTTTTCGCAACCCGCCGCGTCAAAAGCACGGAAGAAAGGCACTATTGACGGCGTAGTTAGCAAAGATCATGGACACGAAAACGAATACATACTCTGTTGTGAGCGAATGAACGCGATCGCGTCATCCAAGGAGTGCTGCAACTCCGCAAGGCCGTTTGGAAGGTCGCGTTGAGGCGGAAATGCGATGTTAGACGCGTTCGTCTCAATGTCGGGCTGTTGCAGAGCATTTTGACTCGGAGCCGGAGCCACTCCAGGATGGAGAGCGTGCCCGTAGTGATGGTTGACGATCTCCCGGAAAGATTGAATGACGTTGTTCTCATCTTCATGAAGGAGGGGAGGGAAATATGCGGGAATCGATGATTGTTGGAAAGGATCGAATGGTGGAGCAAGAAACATAGTCTCGAAGTCCCTGCCAGCGTTGCTGCCTAGCCGCGACGCGACGACGGTTGGGTTGCATCCTTGTAGACTCTCGACGAGAGAGACTAGCATATTCCTGGGGTCATCTTCGTGCAAGTCATTGGTGAGCGATGTCGATGAGTGGGGAACCCTGTTGGCCATGCCTGTGGTCAGACGGGGACTCAGAAGGGGGGTGGATGGCACTCAGCGGCCTGACAGCGGTGAGCTAATTAATCCGCGTCGAATAGCTAGGAAAACCTACGCTGGATGGTTTGGGAAGAATGGGGCGAGTTCCAAACTCTTTCATTGCTTCCAAACCGGGGGTGATCGTAACGGGCCACGATGCACTACTACACTGTGATGTAATTTAGCTAGACAGTTCAGGAAGAATATTAGGCGACCCAATACATTTTTCCTGAACCGTCTGGCCGAGGCTGAACGCCGATTAGAATGCAAAGCACGCTTCAAGCAGCAGTCGCGGTTGTAGGCGAGCATCGAGGGCCTATTCCTTTTTTGGCCACCCAATCGAGCCGGACTTAGCTTCGCCGGGGTGATAATTCGGGTGCCTGCTGATATTTTACTTCATCGGATGAAAGACTCACACAAGTGATCTGAGTCAAGCGGTAACGTTAGAAGGCACATTGTTGGCCAGCGGACGTCTAGTTCCCATGAAGCAGGATATATGGGGTTGCTCTACAGGAAGCGTCAATGTGATTACTCAAATTGTGTGGCCGAGGCGACATAGATTCTCTGATGAAATGTACCGATGGAGTCAAGTTGGTTTTAGAGACCACGCATTGTGAAGGAGAGAGTCTGAGCCAAGCGGCAACGTTACCACCGCTTCTAAGAAGAATTCCATGAGACGTCTCATTTGGTCTATCAGATTTTCCCACCATGCAAACAAGATCTCCAGCCTGAGACTCACCTTGCCCGCAGCCAGCCCGCACCTATGATTATCGCGCGGTGAGTTATCTCGTCTCAGTCGCGTCAGGCGTCTGAATTCTCTCGCATGCGTTGAGGTGCGCCCCGCCCATCCTTTTTTCTCTCTAAGTCCAACCGTCATGACTTGTACCAGTAGGAACCACACAGGTACTACCCGTGGGTGACTGGCCATTATGTGCAGCGACGATGTCAGCGACGTGAGCAGGTGTGCCGCCCCGTCCTTGTCAACGGCATGACTCTCTGTCGCTGTCGCCCGCCCGCCGACCTGCCTATATGCGCGTCCACACCCGACTGCCCACCTTCACTGCCCGCATCGCCGCGTCATCACCCCATCGTCCCCTCCTCTGTCGTATCGAGGATGGCGTGCGGCAACTGCGGCGCGCTCTCATTTCTCCGGGAGCGCATGACGGTCGCCGAACATCGCCATCTCGCCCTCGTTTTTCCTCTCTTCGCCCCCTCCTGCCCTCCTCCTCCCCGGGGAACGGCCCTCGTACACAACGCACTCGCACGAAGTCACGTCCGTCCAGCCGCGCACCGCCACGCGACGACACCACAACACAACGGTATGGCACCACGACGGCGAGGAGCACACGTCACTGAAACACTCCACTCCAGACACGTACGACCTCAAATAACGACGAAACGACAAGACAAGAAAGATGTCAGCGACAACGACAACGACAACGACAACGACAACGACAACGACAACGACAACGACAACGACAACGACAACGACAACGACAACGACAACGACATTAAACAACGACACGACCGCGCAACGACAACGACCAAGCAACGCACTGGCAGCGCGTCGTCCTCATCCCTCTCCTCGCTTGCCATCGCCGTCGTCGCCACTCACCCATCCTGCATGTCTGTCCGCCTGCCCTTCTATTTCGCCCCTCGCTGTCTCGACCCCCCTTCACTATGCGGATGGGAGCGACACCACGAGCGGCGTACGCTGCAACTCGTCTCGAGCCGCAGTGCACGTCGCTGGTTGTGCTTAACAAGTTCCCCAGCATATACCCGTGTATACCGGTGGATCCATATGGCGGGTGCGGGGTGTGGGTTCCCCACTCGCGCGAAATGGTTCCGGCATGGCTAGGGGCGAATTCAAGGCGGGCTGGGTTCGGCGGTGTTGTATGTGTATTATGAAGAGATAAATCAACGTATTTGCTCGAGAAATCAGATTACAATATTTCAGACTTGTTCCTTCTTAAACACGACATGAATCAGACTTTTTCCCAAAGGTAAGTACTAGTGTTTTGATCAAAGGTCTGGCTTATCTATGTTGAGGGTCTGACTATAGTCTTTCTATCATATCATATTAAACGCCGCGGCAATCCAGCTATACCTGTAGGGGTGGCGAATTTATTAATCACCTGGCTTGGCAAGGTCCTTTGTAGGCTTTTGTGTGCAAAACGTACATAGTCGTAAATTGATTGTGTCAGCAACGAAATCGCGTCGTGACTATGTAAATCGTGTCGTTCGGACTTAGCTTAACTTTATCTTCCTTGCTTGGACATATCAATGTTCGTGGCACTCGCAATGATGATGATGATTGGATTTTTGAGAAGTCCCTAGGCTATTCTCACAACTGAGACGGCATTGACGACAGTCCAATATAAGGCAGTGGATCACAAAGCGCCCCCAAGCAACTTGAAGGTGCCCAGCCGGCAACGCCGGCCCTTGTTAATTAATTTGGGCTACGCGCGAAAGAAAAAAAAAACATCGCGCAGCCCAATAAAGCGTGGGAATACATTCCCTTAGAAGTTAAGTCCCCCATAAGTCCAATTCAACCAGCGCCGCCTGCACTGCTGGGCGTGTCCACGTGTGCTTTCGTTCCGAGCCCGACGGCATCCCGTTCTGAGCTGTGCGAGGGGGCTCTTTCCTGCGCTCCTTTGACGTCCCGCGGACCGTGCGCTGCTCTGCACTGATCCCCCTGTTGCGCTACGCCCCTCATACTACAGTACTCTTTTTCGCTGCTCCACTCGGCGCAACCGCGCGGCTTGACGTAACGCACCGCTCCCTTCCGTCGTTCCCCAGGCGACCGTCACTCCCACTGCACGGTCTCCTAGGCACACCATTCTCACACCATTTTCTTTTGCAACGACCTGTTGAGCATGAAACCTGCAATGATGTGAGTGGGAGGCTCGGAACTGCTCCATGTCACTCAGCTTCGGCAGCTCTCCTTTTCACCGATCAATGTGACGCACGCTGTTAACCGCGTTGATCTACTCCTTAACTCTCGACGGACCGCAAGGGGGCACGACTCGGCTTGGCGCACCAACACTGCTATCGCATTCTAGCCACTCCCTTTTGTTCCGATCGACGCCAACCCCCACGCTCTTTTCCCAAGCGCAACCATGACCCCCGCTGCACGGTGCGCCGTTTCTCCATTTTGCCTTTCATTCGGACGTGCACAGCATCAAACGTCGAAAGCCACGTCACTGGAAGTTGTAAGGGGGGCGGCACTGCTATCGCTCCGTCCTTCGCTCTCTTTCACTCCCATTAATGCCCATGCTCTTTCCGCCAGCGCGACCGTGACTCTCGCTGCACGGCGGTCACGTCGATCGACGGCAGGCTCCGCTGAGCTCGGCGGCGCTTCGCGCTGCTGCACTGCACGGCGGTTTCAGACCGGCACTCCTTTTCATCTTCAGATGACGCACTTCGCTTTCTCCACTTCTGCCCCCCTAACGACCATCGCTCTTCTGTTCTGTTCCCCCAAGGCCACCTACTGCACCATCCGCGGTATCCTCGGTGTCCGTAACGGACGTCTGTTTGAATGCGCACCCTCGAAAACATCCTGGAAGCGTGACAATTTTTTTTACCTCTTTCATCCGGCAATGATCTTGCCGCTGAATTCGTTACTTTCGGTCCCTCCGAAGACGGTGCTTACAGTAGTGTCGCACGTGCCGTTGCTCACACACCCGTCAGATATCGCCGAACCCGTTTTGCAGCTTTTTTAGATCGATGTGCGTCCTCACAATTTACCATTCAATTTTCTACTACCTACGTTCTACTTACGTATCCTCAGCTGTTTTCGCCTGTCCCACCTCTCGCTTCCGACACTGACTGTCGTATGCCCTCACTGATCTTCGTCATAGGCGGTAAGCTTGCTCGCGGAAATCTGTCGTCCGAGGGACAACATGCTTTTCATGTCGCTATCTCACAGTATGGAGCAGTCGCACATCAGCTCCTTCGCTCCCGCTGCTATTATCCATCCAGCAACGCCCGATTATCGAAAACACCTGTTCCTGACACTGGAAGGCATGTTATCGTTCACGGAGAATTTACAGGCTTCCGAAGAGGAGATACTCTACTATCGTTCTCAGAATCGAATAACGAGCCTTCTAATTCATGCCTGAACAGGTGCACGAACGTCTTCGATGCGTCATTGCATGCGAGCGCAAGGCTCTTCAAAAGAAGGGAAGACTCCTCACGGATGCAGGTGCCGCCATGACCCTTCTCGATCTTGAAGCGCTTTCTCAATACAATGACTTAGGTCTCGAGATGCACCAAAAGATTGCAAAACTCAAGATCCGCCTCTTCTCGTGTCCTCGCGGGGCCAAGAACCGCATCAAATCACAGATTTCATATATCCGTCCAGCCAAGGATGCCAGTATTGCTGTGGCAAACAAGTCTGGTCGCGGGAGGTACTACGCGAGACTTCTCTGCTCAATGGCTCGTCATCTGGATTGCACCGGATCTCTGCCTGAAAGGAGGCGAGGGAGAGGTGCTCGGCACGAATCATTGCTTGATCATCACGAGGTTTCATCTGCTGTTCAGCGCTGGGTAACAGGTGCGCTACCAGTCGAGAGGGTTCCTCCGCATCCTCATATCAGAAGCGGCAATATGGGCGATCCGCTGTGACCGCGTAATCTCCGAACACACCCACACACCGACCGCGATCAGAACGAGATGGCTAACCAAAATAAACGACCGACTGTCCATTGACCGCCGGCTAGCACGCCTTCCACACCGACCTAGTATGCCCGACCGGGTCCACCAAACGTGGCTCCCCATCCTAGCCAGATCAAACCCGAATATCCCCCCACATTGGGTCACCGACCCAGAGGTTTAGTGGGTATCACGCTGCCGCGGCCCTCTGCCTGACCGGAGTGTCCCCATCAGCTCGGAGTCCCACACCCCCGCACACCACGGGGAGTGCGTAAGTGCATTTCCTCGGACCGGCAGTTTTCTGCCGCCTTAGCGTATTGTGTAGGACTAGGCTAGCCAGTTGCTACATAATAATATCGCTTGTCCAAAAAAAAAAAAAGGAAATGTAACCCTAATTTCGTTCTCTACAGTTTTTTTTTCACATGTCGACGTTCTGACTTTGTTCTTGCCCCTGTGGCTATGCTTGTTTACAAATGTTTTCTTGCAGCCGTCGTAGAGAACATGAGAGGTTGGTTAAGATCTCAGCTATTTCAACTGTCGTACAGCCACTCGGATATATCCGGTCTCCCCCTCCTAGGATGCCTCTCACTCGATACGTCGGTGTGAAGGAGCCTAACTACTTACTACCTTTCTCTTTTTCACATCTGTACCGTGCGAAAACTCTCCCAAAGTCCGAAAGTTCCGCTTGTATGTAAAAAAGAACCTCTTCTGACCAAAAACAGATGAACGAGGCTTCTAGAGAATTCGCGAGAATCCGGTTGTAATGCTATTTTAGGTCGTGATCAGACCAGAATGTTCGCTAGAGACATCGTTCCGCAGTGATTGTTGATCCTCGTTTAGTTCCCATGAGGCACTGCACTACATAGGGTCAATCCACTGTACCAACCTCCGAGGGAGACTCCATGTGATTACCCAAATTGTCTGGCCGAGACCATAGTGATTCTTTGATGAAACGTACCTGTGAAGAAAGCTGTGCTTCAAGGTTTATCCATAGTTGGATAAATAAACCGAACACGCTGAACCGTTCTTGGGATCTTGCCCCCGTCACCTGCCGCCCCATCGTAGCCTCCCCCTCCGTAATATGTTTGAGGCCGCCATGCTCATTCAAACACTCGCCATTTCCCCGGGGTCATACTCCGGTCAGACATCATTGCGCTCTGTTCCCCGCAGGGTTCCACGTCCCAACCATTCCCCCCGAAACGTATCATCAAAGAACAGTTCTATACGTAGCAAAGCCGTTTCAACCGACTCAAATACCCATCAGGGGGCATCCCAATCGGTATGGTCCGTTAAGGTGTCCTCGACTCGGACATACCTGATCTTGATGTTTGAAACCTTCAAGTCAACTTTGCTGGACCGACCTCTCTTATACCAGGAGATGACCCAGCACTGGTGCCAGTCACTGGCAAAGAGGGAAGCCGCAAGACTAAGGTTGGAAGAAGCGCAGCAAGATCTTGACGACTACGCGAGCGACATCATCGAAGTCATTGGCCATACAACTTATTCACACTTCCTTGCCGTATATATTACCGCTCTGACTGCCACTACTTGCAAACACTAGGTTGAATTCATTTATTGCGATGGATTTGCAAATCACTCATATCAATGCCAGATATTCACAAGTCGCATACGCGCCGGCCTGTGGAGTGCCGATATTACTTAAGGCTATTGTTTCCGACCTTTTTGCTATGAAGTTTGTACTAGTCAAAGCAACGTATATTTCCTTCCATGTATGCGTATCCCCTACAATTTGGCCTTGACTACAATGTTCTCAGTGTACTACTTACAATGAATTTGTGTAGCGGCGTTGTATGCTAGATCAGACCGTCGAACAAATCAGACCACTTCCCGCTCGGATACTTGTCATTACCGCCCATAAAAGGATGACGCTGCAAACCCCAAATAATTCCCGCGCGTTTTAGACGTGGCTGCGCGATACACATCCGGACGTGCGCAATTTAGACCAGGGTGCGCGCGATGGATATCACATTATCGTGACGGTACATGGTATATATGGCAATGGCAATGTATTAGGTACTACTAGTATATACGTCTGAGTCATTGTTGGGAGACTCGAAGATCAAGCTTTGTGCGAGTACGCGCATGTCGTCGTCGCAGGTGAGGAAATGTGTGTGCGCACCGTCATTGTGTCGTCATCGCATCTTCGTGTCGTCCGAGTGGTTGTTGTTACGTGGCGTCCGAGTCTTGGGATGGGGATGGGGCGGGGAAGACAGCTCGTCGTTGTCTTTGGAGGAGGAGGAGGGCGAGACGAGAGCGACGGCAGCCATTGCACAACGCACATGATCGTGCGTGTTATGTGATCGCTTCTGCACGCTGGGGGGACGGGGACGGGGACGGGGACAGAGTGAAAGAGGGCGACAGTTGTCGTCGTCGTTGCGCGCGAGGGGACGTGCATGCACACTGTTGCGTCGTCGTCGTTGCAGGTGAGGGGGTGTGCGTGCGCATCGCTGTCGTTGCGGGTGAGGGAACGCGAGTGCGCAGGTCCGAGTTGTTGCGTCGCGCAACGCAGGACCTGTGGTTGAATCCGTGCAGTTCCCTAGTGCCAACCTTGAAGGAAGAATGGTTTCCCCAGGCTTGCTGAAAGCTTCCAGCTTCGTGTGGTCCGTCTTCTTGTGTGATCGACGAGCTTGGTCATCCATGATGTGGATAAGCCCTCTAGGTCGTTCTGGAGAAGACGAATACTCGGTGTTGTCAGAGTAGGGGCTGAGGGAATGAAGCCCGAGACCCTCCGTTTCATACTCGTCAATGCGCGACTCAAAGATGTTCTGTTGTTGCCACGTCGCGTTAGTAGTTGTCGTCATGTTGTCGTGGCGTGGTGAGGGGATGTGTTGTTGTCCCTCGCGATGGGGGTGCGCTAGGGGAGAGAGGGGAGAGCCTTGAGGCCGGATTCAGAGTGTGAATAGCGGGAACGCACATCATTGCATTCGTCGTCACCGTCCGTCTCGGCCTGGTCGCCTGATCGCACTACCACTGGCACAGTCGGATATGGCACGTGAGAGGGTTGTGGAAGATTGTCCCACGGTCTTAGAGCTCATGTTCACAGTTCAATGTTCACGCGCACGGTCCAATATTAAGGCCCTCCGGGCAGTCCTGGACCCAGGCAGAGTCTCAGGGGAGTCACCACTGGTCATACACTAAACACGAGCACAATGTGACCAACTGTCAACAATTTTAAAATGTTAGTCGTCCAAAACCACAACATCGATCGACCGAGACGCCAACGCTAACGCCAATGCACGACGAGTAGTAGATGTATAGCAAGTAACACACAAAGAAGGTAGCGTATCAACACATTCTGCCGTCGATCGAAAACAGACACACACAACGGCCCAGAAGGCCACCATCGTAAGTCAGGCAGATCTTCTGTGGCACAGACTGAATCATAGTCAAAATCTCGACGTAACCGATCCACGGATACACGACCATCATCAACATCGGAAGCACGAACTG
>JBBPPE010000808.1:0-12094 GCA_038091835.1 Leccinum ochraceum
AGAGCCGTTTATCGAAGTGTTGTACCACGACGGGTCGCGTGTGTTGACGAGCGTGGCGACGCCGAGTGCGCGCGTTTATTGACTCACGTTCTCGGATACTGGACTGGCGGCGCTGGATTTGCACATGTTGACGAACAAGGGTCATCACAAGGGCGTATTGGAGATTCTACAGATTCTATATGGGATGGACGCGGGCAAGGTGGATTGGGTGGACGAGACGGGGATGGGGTTACAGCCGTTTAGAGAGATGGGTCAGTCACACCTGCAGATCATTGAGCTGGTGCAGTCGTTGGGTTTCGATTGGTCCGACTCGCTCACAACGACGGCTATCGACCTCGAGCATCTCGGGTCGCTGAATTTGCAGACGTGCGTGCGCGTCGACACGACGGGGTGCGAGGTGGTCGATCAGTTGGCGCTGTTGTCCCCCCTCACGACCGCATGCCGGACGCTGCATTCGCAAGGTTGTATCACGACGACGGCTCAACGTGATATGAACAGTCGACGATGAATGCCGGTTTTGGGGACATACATGGTGCGGTTTCGGGATTGGCTGCGCGGTGTTTGGGTAACGGCCGATGGAGCCAGTCTGTCCGGGCCCAGACGGAGGCTGAGATCGCGCTCGCGAGTGTGTTTGCGCCCGGGCATCAAGCCGAGACCATGTTTGACGTGCAAGTGCGGCGGCAGGAGTTGTTGCTCAAGCAAGCGGTGATCGAGTATCTCGGTGCTGCGAGCGAGTTTACGGAGCCCGAGATTTCGTTGGTGTTGTCGCCCGTGTTGTGGTGCCGAGATACGACGAGCGACCGTCTCGTGTGATTGGTGAGTGTTTTTTTTCGTCTTGTATTTTGGGTGCGATACGAACAACGACACACAGCTACGATTCCGACGGTTGGGGATGCGATCGAGGCGTTGAATGGTCTATGCGACGAATTAGCGGCGACGTTGAAGCAGATTGCGGATCTCTCGGCGGAGCTGTCCTCGCGCGATCATATTCGGGTGGACCATATTCAAGAGGTGCGTCACATGTGGTCTCTCGGGGCATACCAAAAGGCTGACTCTTTTGTAGGTTGTTTGCATCTCGGATCCAGCGTTTTTGCAAGACCTCCACATGGCACAAAAGCGATCGTTGATTCATGAAGCGTACCAACGGCTCGTGCGCGCGTTCCGGGACGAGGTTAAGACGTTGCTCGGTACGTTTTATGCTTTCTCTCGTTCGCAAATGCTATATGAAAATCGGGTACAGGTACGACGGAGATGTTGTTATTGTTGTTATGGCGGTACATGGCGCGGTATGTCGAGGCGTCGAGCGATGGTGCGTCGTCGCTGCCGCAGGCTTCATGACGCTCACGAAATGCTTTTGCACGACCGACGAGAAAACATGTTGTTCGCCCTTTTGCACGTGTTACTACCTGGGATCGTGCACTCCGACATTCAACAAGGGACGGTCGTCTTGCTTTCCGGGGCCATTCTGTCTACGATCACGCGCGAGGACCGATGACATTAAGTCATGCTTCAATCCACGGGAATTTGAACGACGTCGACGCGGGTTCGTTACCTACTACTATCGAGCATCCGTTTGGACTTTGACGAAGCTGGCGCACGGCAACCTGTATGCATGCTGGATCAACTATCTGCACCTTTTTTCTGCGGAAGACGGGTGCGCGGACGTGGACAGCTCTTCTGTGGATGATTCGTTTGGGAAGCGGTCGATGGCGCTGTCGGTGTCTGGACTACCGGATGGCGCAGATGCCCAGTCCATTTCCAGCACGCGTACCACTGGACAAAATATTGCTGTTTCTGCCCCTTTTTCACCTAATCCGCATCCAGATAGTATCTTCACGCAGGCCGGTACAGATCCTCAGAGGACTACCGCGTCGCCATCAGCTATTTCACAGCTGCACATTCCTCTTGCCGGTCTCTCCATTAGGTCTCAGTCTGAGTCATCCTCTGGTACTGCCGATGATGCTCCTATTGTCCCGCCCGTTGTTGTCCCAGCCTTGGTGAGTGTACCATCTGCAAAGACTCGTAGTACCCTGCCCAAGAAAGGCAAGGCTGCAGCCGGTCCAGGGAGGGTTCCAGGGCAAAGCAATCCTGATTTGGTATCCATCTGTATTTCTACGCACATTCTGTACATAAATATCTTGAAAACAACAACTTGATACTAGCATATTTGATTCAGAGTTTGCTCATCCGAGTCCGAGTCAGATTCAAATTAAACCTCGGCGACATACAGTTTAATGGTATTTCCATATTAGGTGATGACTAAATAAAATAATAACTTAGATAAATAAAACAATAATAATGACTGGCCCAAGTGTGTCACGTGTCATTGCGACTCGCTCACTCATTTCTTAAAAATTATAAAATTTCTTTCTTTTTTACTTGCACTACCACCATCATTGTCGTCGACACCCGCCATCACAATGGCCAATCTGGATGCGTTCCACTGACGTTTGCCTCAAATCTAAGGTAATAGACGTTAATATGCTCTTAGACTGTTACAATAACCGCTGACAATTAAAATTTAGGCAAGCGCACGCTACCTGTGTACCCCGGGGCATTTGCGCTCGGACCCGGACCCTCTATTAACCACCGGTACGCGCACGGGTTGCGATTTTGCCACCCATAACGGGTACCACATTTGTCAATGAGATACTGACGATGCTGACAATCGACGACGACTCGACGAGGACGACATCGCGACAATGACGACGCGACTTAACTCGAAGCGACGACAACGTCTCGACGAGATGACAAGGACGACTCGGAGGTGCGTTTTTCACCCTCACCCTCACCCTCACCCTCACCCTCTTCCATCCCCCAGTCCTCTATCCCCAGCAGGCAGCAACACAGACTGTCGACGGCATCGCGACGAGGACGGTACGTCGTCTCCCTCTCTCTTTTGCATTACCCGTCCTCTCTCCCCAGCAGGCAGTAACATGACGACAACACGACGAGGTCGACGGCATCGCGACGAGGACGGTACGTTGTCTCCCCCTTCGTCTCCCTCCCCCTCTCCCTCGCATCCCCCGTCCTCTCTCCCCAGCAGGCAGCAACATGACGACAACACGACGAGGTCGACGGCATTGCGACGAGGACGGTGCGTCGTCTCTCTCTTCGTCTCCCTTTCCCTCTCACATCCCCCGTCCTCTCTCCCCAGCAGGCAGCAACACGACGGCATCGCGACGAGGACAGTGCGTCGTCTCCCTCTTCATCTCCCTCTCTCCCCCTTGCATCTCCCGTCCTCTCCCCAGCAGGCAGCAACATGACGACAACGCGACGAGGTCGACGGCATCACGACGGGGACATTTCCCTCTCCCTCTCCCTCCCATGGCGATGCATTACCATGCGCCAGCTGAAAATACCTCATTACAATTGCATACAACGATGTCTAATGGTGCCTAGATTTTTCCGACATTATTTTAGTTACTGTTTTGAACATGTACATTACTCGACGCCCTAAAATGCCTGTCAAAAACCCGTCTCAAAGTCATGATGTACATGGTCGGATAACAAATTACTTGACGGCGAAATTTTTGACATCAATCTTGAGGATTATCCGGGATTCAACTGGGCCCACCCCCCACCCATGTCTTCGAGCAGCTCTCGTCCTGGGCCAGCCAGCCCGGCCCGGGGCATCGTATAATCCTTACGTCAATTGCGCACGACGTTGACTCACTTTCCCGAATCAATCCCGTTGTCCTCTGAGAACTTTCCACAATATAACTTTCAGCACTATACGCCGGATCCTGAATTTAAAGGTCGAGCTCTATAGTACAACAGAAGCTGCCTTAAACGATACTCTCGAGATCACATTCGCTCCGCATGGCCGCAGGAAAGGCCTGGACGCACCCTGTATATTTCAATTCACAGAGCGCGGTCCTGGTCTTACCGCAGTTATTGATGTACTTGAACGTGAGCTCGACATAGCTCCATGCTCTGCAGTGCTTCAGAAATAGGTGGATGACTTGCTAGAGGTGGTAATCGAGCTTTTCTTGCAAGGACCTACATGATCTAAGAGACAAAGCTTGATAGAACATTCAAGCAACGAAGAATACCACAACGACAGAGGATAAATAATGTATAATCACAGAAAGTAAGCCAAATGTAATAATTAACATGCCCTTATGTCAAGGTCTCGAATATCCACCTGTTGGTGGCGCAATGAAGCAAAGACGCCGCTGGTGACATTGCTAGAAGCAGCGCGGAAAGTATTCAAGTCCATCTTGGTAAGGGGATCAGTAATGCCCCTTGCCAGGTCGCGAGTCGTGAAGTTATCGTCCTCCGACGAACCCTCCGACTCGGAAGGGAACGATCCATCGCGCGAACTGAGGATCACCCGCCGGTACACGTATGTGACCGCCACCAACAAATTACCGTCATCTTCACGGTGTGAATCATTAGCTGTTGCCTGAGCAGGAACGGAAGCGGCCGCACCTCCATGTTTCAGGCTAAACTTTCAGCACTCGACGTGGGGAGAAGCTGACAAATTGCATGGAACAACGAGAAAGATGACATGGTCATACCGCAAGGAGGGTAACATGGCCCGGATGGTCGAGTAGAGACTCATGCGAGCCGCCCTGGTTATAGAAGATCACTTGATTGAGCGAGACATGGAAGAATAAGGTAAGAGATACAAACCACACAGGTAGATGTGCGCATCCGAATCATCCAATGTAAAATAAGTTCTGCCTCATAGTTTTCTGTTACAGCGTTGGATGGTCAGTACACATCAGCTGAACTGCAGCAGTGAATGGTCTCGCCTGTCATATAGATAATGATTACGGAAACTACTTGTCACATCAGTGCTCGATTTCAGGAGGACGTTTTCTCATATCTTGGTGTTGCTATACGTAGATTAGGCTGCATAAACGTCAAGATCCCAGTTGGGTGCCTGTTATCGGGGTTGAGAGAAACGCAGCATCTAGACATGTCTGCATTAGTGTGGCGATTAGGTTTCCTTGCAGCGACGGTAGATCCACGAAACGAACCGAATTGATGGTGATTTCAGTGACGTTGTCGCCCATCGACCACATACGCCGTCGGGGTCTTCGGAACCCATGGAGTTGATGATCGACGCTAAGAACGTGTTTTGCAAACTTCGAGGAGTATTGCGCGTGTAGAAGCTCCGCCGAGTCACTTGCTAAATCTATTATCGAAGTATGAGCGGGTTTGACGGTCAGCAAGTTACTCTTCTTACTTGGCACAGCATGTCTGAAGCCTTTCCACGACGTGTAGGGAGTATGTACAGAAGTTAGGCAGTTGCTGGATCAAGCCTCCTCTTGTTGTTTCAGCTTCAGCTTGGCCATCACCAGTTCCCTAGCTGCTTTCTCTTCCGCCGCGCGCTTCCGAGCGCCCTCCGGTTCGCGTTGCAGCTTTTCGAACTTCGCCTTATCTTCCGCAGCCTGCTGTTTGACTCTCTCAAGAGCTGCCGCGCGCAGGCTTGGCTTGTTCACCCGCCCGTCTCTCTGCGTCGCGTGCTTTGTTCGCCTCTCGTCGAAGTCTACCTTCCTCTTCCTTTGCGTGTCTATCGTTCCTCTGCGGCCAGTTTGTCGGCTTGCAGCTGGTTCCAGACCTCGTCCGACACCCCCTGAATCCCGTTGGGGAGTCTGTGAGGTTAATATCGGCTTTGGGTCCCGTTTGTTCCACATATTGACCAACCAGATCAGACGCAGAGCACTCGATCACGTCTGCGGAAGACAGGAACCATATATCATGGTAGACTTGACCGATTTTGCGTACGGTGGTCGTTTTCCCAGTACCTTGTGACGGATATCATAGGGAATGTTTATATATCATAAGCGACTTCATGCTCACCTGGGCGCCATTTGAAGACGAAGTTACTAGGAATCTGTTTGCTTATATCGAGCCCTTGAACCTTCATCGTTCGTGCAATCTTCTGGTACGTTTCCGATGACGTCCTCAAACAATTTCACGAGATTTGCGGAAGCGTTCTGGTCTCGGTTGAAGTCAGGATCAAAATCCTGGAGTTCAAACACGACATCGGATCCTTGATGAGGAAGCACGGAAGACATCCACTTCTGATGTCGTTTGCAAGGCGGAGCAAATTTTCCACCTCGCCCGTGTTGCCAAAGTTGGGACGATTTTTTTCAGGCGACTCAAAATGTCGCGAGCAACTTCCTTTGCATCGTCGGTGGCGCCGAGGTCCTGCTTTTTGAGCTCATAGCCAAGGATATCCATGAGTTGTGACTCGGTGAAGTCTTCGAAGTTGAATGCATTCTCGATCACGAAGCGACGAGCTAGACCTGCATTGTCGTTCTACACCAGCGCGTGGTCAGAAAAGCCAGATAATAGTAAAACGTGCCTGAAACATCTCCTCCATCTGTTCCTTATGCCCTAGAAGTAGGACGCATTGATCTTCACCAGGTACACCCTGGATTTTGGCCACGATCGTGACCAGAGTCGGTTTGAGCGAATCTCGGCTGTGGCTCTGGAACTATACAGCGTGTATGCCCAGTATTCAAGATTACAATTATATCCGTTGAAGAGAAATGGCTCGAGCTAACCTCGTCGATCACAAGAACCTTGCCTCTCTCCAAAATTGCTTTCAAGTTGGCGTTCTGCTCCGAATGTCCCAGGTATGCACCCACAAAATCCGAGGGATTCTTTCTTTACAACAATTGAAACGATGACACATCAGCCCTTTGATCTGTTCGAAGCTGCCCGCTTACCCTAAAGTTCCCCATTGCTAAGCAGACCCAGATTCGCGAGCACCTGACCATATAACTTGGCAACGCTCGTCTTCCCAGTTCCCGGAGACACATGGAAAACTCTATCAAGCGACATCTGGAGCGGCTCCTTTTCCTAGTTCACGGTGGTAGTTGGTTTCGACCGACGCGAAAAAGTTGCGCACAGACTCCTTGACAAACTCCAGCCGGATCATTCCCAGCAACTCCGACCATGCAGCGTTGCAGCCTCGAAACCCGACGTTCTGTTTGAGGAAGCGCATGGGCTGACTCCCGATTCCAATGCTTCCTAGAACCAATGATCTGGGACGGATCTGATGGGCCCAATCATGTCCTCTTTAGGCATGAAAAAGTCATTTGCAGCCGCATCCGTTACGACCAGCTTGGAGACATGACGGACCTTAATGAAGCCATCATACTCGGGAGACAAGCCCTCGAATTTTCAGAGGCGTCCTTCCCGGTCAACGACGTGTCTCCGTCCTCGGTGACCTTGGCGGATTCTCTGCTGGTAGGGAAACCGCGACCATGAATCGCCTCTTTACGCTCGTCGAGCTTGACCTCCGCGCGTTCGGAATGTTAGTCGGGAAATAGCCCCTAGCGCGATGGCAGCAACAGCAGCGGTCGCGAGTACCCCAGACACCACTGAACTGGCTTAAAAATTTTGAAGATGCCAACTTTGCATTTTCTCGCCCTTTGGGTTCGTTCGCAACCTTGGATTCTTCGATCACACCACGACTATACGTACTGGCACAATGATTCGTAAGCATCAAAGACGCACGTATGTTCAATGTTTTGTTCACCTGGTTGCGGGTCCCTCCTGTTTGAAACCGCCCTTTCCTTCCCTTGACGTCACCACGGATGCATGCACATCGCCCTCTGATCCCAAGTACTTTCCGAGAGGCATTTCGTATCTCTGCTGCGTATTCGAAGGTGTCGTATGCGTCTTCTCGTCCCAACCAGGACTGACACGCTCCGCGTCTGCCCGTTGCACATTACCAAGGCGATCCTTTGCATCAAGACGACTGGGAAAGCATCAAACCGTGACTCGGACCAGCGCATCCAGCATAGAAGCACTCACGAGTGCACTGAGTCAGACTCGGACGCCCTTGCCTTTACATCGGCTTGTAGGTGAAGGCCGACCCGCGCCAACACTGCCAGTGGGTCCGAGGCGCGAGTCGGAGTATTATCTAGCAAGCTTGAAGAACGACTCAAGGTGCCTTCACACAAGCGACTTCGCTTCCATCAGCATCCTATTACCATGTAAAGCAGTGGAATGACTACCTTAATTTCCCAGAGGTAAACCGGGTGTCGCTACTAACACCGACAGATACGCTCTCCTCTCTGGAAGGTCGAGTTTGGATCATATCACCGTGTGAAAACTGTGCTACTGTCTCGTGGATGTCATGGCCCTGTGTGCCTTGCGTCGGCGAGGCACCGCGTCCACTGCTTCCCGATTCACCGCGCGAGATAGTAAACTGCGCAGCACTTAACGTGGGAGTAGACCTAAGACAACCGCGGGACTAGAGGCGAAGAAACCCGACCGGGACCTGTGACGTTCGAAGCCTGGGAATCCTCCATTGTGATGCACATTCGTGCCTTTTGCATCGCAAGCCTGTCGACCTCGTCGCGCTCGGTTGTTGACTGTGCGCTTTGGAAAACAGCTGGTCCGGGCATTCGTCTAAATGTGGCGTCTTAGAAACATTTCACATACGATAAGTTGGTCCACCAACGCTGCTTCAGAGAGATGACGATCATCGGACCGTTCCTGGATCGACATCTTGCGCATGATAGGAAAACGATCAGCAGTTCGAGCAGCTGCAGTCTTGTTGATATCAGTGTCCGCGAGCGGACGGGAAGAAATGGAAACAGTTGTGGGATGCTCACTGTAATCTGAGGCGAGGCCGCAAGTGTGGAGATGACCTGGGTGGTGCTGATCGGGGACTCTTGTTTACGTGATAATGCAACATTGGAACCAGGTCGGCTGCGCTGAGCGTCGACGCTGACTTCAAGAGGGCGGAGATGCACCAGCCTGTCATCCTTGAAGGGATATAGCGGCCTGACCAACGGCTCCGCTGAGGCGAGCGGTGCAACCCAGTATCGGCCGCCATGGTGGCGATTTGAATGTTGCGACCATCGGGGGGCTGTACAACCGTATGAATACGATGGGCAGCTCTCTCAGACATAAACTCGCTAAAAAAACGTCAACTCAGGTTACCGCCGTAAAGGGTGACACAGACCGATCGCCAACTTCCGTCTCCACATGCGCCAAAGATCGTTCTGTTTGTCGAGGAGAAGAAGTTGGGGTCTCTGGACTGATGAGATCCGAGAGAAAGGTCGAGTATAGGGAATCCGATCATGACAGCTTGCGCCAACCCAAGTTGGGGATGATGCCTCCAAAGGTCTTCTTATCAAGTCATGCTCGGAGACTCGAGAAGCAGCCGCAGCACCAGTCCCAGCACAGCCGAGACGACCTGTCAGTGGGGAAAGCACTCTCACTATACTGGCGTGCCTACAAGAGGATTCAGAGAAGAATGATACCGGAAGCACATCGACAACGAACGTGAAACCACCGGGGTAAAATTCGTTCTTGACATCTCGCTGGTCATGTCTGTTGACACCATCAACAGAACGAGTCAGCGTCGTGGGAGAGCTGATTATAGGAACCGTCGAACGTGTATGCTCGTCGAATGGTTGCGAGAATAAGAGATCATTAGTAGGGGGGATATAACTAGCCCGAGGAACCAGGAGCAGCGATTGCATTATGAAAGCGACCGCCATTATTCTGCCGCTCGCGAGTAGTTTATGCCGTGGAGAACCTATGAGGGAGCGAGTCCGAGGAGGTTCAGGCTGTTGAAAGTTCCTTCCATTTGTGCTGTTAGGGTGCTCCTAGTGGACGAATGAATTAATCACTGACAGACGAATAGAAAGCCGCAAAACCAACCCATAAGCAGAAGAACTCAGTCTGCGGACCCTGTTATCCGCCTGCCCGATTGCAGGGAACAATTCCGAAGACTGCTTGATCTGCGACCTTGGAGTTTGTCCAGTCTCAACGTCAAGGGAACGCTCGTTTCGTAGAGAGTCACCAGCTAGATGTTCGTGGCGTGAAGGAATGGCAAAAGGTGAACGCTGAGAAGGTTGTCGGGTCCACTTGACCGCGTTGATGGCTGTAGGAACATATGTCTTCGATCACATCACGGCTGATCGGTGATAAAGGCGGTGTGCTATGATGCTTATCGGTGGAGTAGTCGCGGATGAGGGTGGATCCGGGCTCAGGGTGTGAACGGTTGAAGCTACGCAGAACGAGTACAAGAGGCATGGCGCACTCCATTATCAGGTATAACACGCAAAATATCACTACCGAATAGCAAGTTCGCGGCAATCTCTTTATGAAAGGTACGAAAAGAGTTGGATTTGCGCCAATGTTTAGCAGCATCCGAAACGATATAGGAGCCTTGCTGGATGTCTTGAAGTCTTCGTGTGATGCGCCATCGCATTTCAGTGGCGAAACAGAGGACTTCATACCACTTTACCTGATCAAGTTGATCGCGAAATTATCAATAAATCTGATAGGCGATATGCACTCAGCACTGACTGTCACCTGCCGATTTGGTCACCTGCGAAGTCGATAAGGGCACCCAGCGGCAGCCCAGTCTCTGCCCCGCCTGTGTCTGATAAAGGTAATTATGGAGAAGGAAAGATGGACGGATTCAAAGTTCTTATAACATTGACCCACAGTGACTGTGTGTTTGGCCCGGACAGATTCGGAAGTAACCACCATATTAACGTGCAAAGAAGGTACTACGACCTCACCTCTAAGAATGCTCTTGCGACGAACTGAAGTCCACCGTATGCTGCTGAGAATGGCACGACATGATCCAGTATAACATTATCTGTGAAAGGGACCTGAAACGCTTCGTTTGAGAAACTCCGATAAGAACGCACTGATCATAATCGCGACGCACCCACGAGAGAGGAAGTGGGGCTCGCAAGGGGATATCCTTTGAGGGAGACAATGCCGTCATTTGATTGTTTGCAGAAAACGCGTCACGGCAGTCAACCCGTGGGCTTGTACATTTCTTGACAGAAGAGAGATTTGGATAATCTGTTCTAAATGGCATCATCAAGAGACCAGAGAGTGAGGAAGAACGGGGTACTGAGTACGCTGAAAAGGTACGACAATACCTTTGTAAAAATTTTCAACAAGATCGCTGCCTTTGGACATCGCTCCGTGTGCTTCGAAAAGAGGAGAGGGTGGTGATAGGCTGAGGCTGAGAGTGGGCGGACTCGGAGCACGTGGCTTCACCGCACCGATACACTGCCAGATAGACCCTTTCAGGAAATTCAACGGGTCCTGCGGGATGAGTTCGCCAGAGCGTCTTACGGCAGTTTGCGATAGATTCAACTTTGGAGGGCAATTTCACTAAAAACGGGGATTCATGCCCCCTCGCAGGGCATAATGCGCCCGTCAAGCGTTTGCCACGCGTTTCTCTCGAAATAAAGCAAAGGGACGACTCGCTATGCACAGCCACATACTGCATTGAGGCGGTGCGCTATGCCAGTCCGGGAATTCTAAGTCTTTGGACATCGCTCCGTGTGCTACGAGGAGAGGATGGTAGTGAGAGAGGATGGCAGTGAGCAGAGAGTGGGCGGACGGAGCGCAAAGCGCTCTCCGGCCCGGGACGGGAGCCCGAGTTGCCGGGCATGGTGAGCTGCGAGGGTGGGTGGGAACACCTCGCAGGTGCGCGTACCCGAAAGTCGGGATCGCGCGCTCCGGACCCCAAGGGGGTGAGCTGCGAGGAGCCGGAATGGGAAATGGAGACAGGGTGTGGTGGGTGGGGGTGCTGAAACGGGCTCGGACGAGCACTGTAAGGCGGATGAGTGACGTGGTGGAGGCAAGAGAGGAAGCGCCGAAGTGGTGCCCCTCGCTTGCCATCACAAAACGTGCAGAAAGAAGATATGTGAATGCAATCTCAGAACAGATGATATCGTATTCGTTGTTCCTTTGTCATACGTGTCATTTCTGACAAAATACGCCTGACTGGACCAACAATCGTTTTTTCTGACCATTAGAGCTCTTTTAGACAACATCAGGTATGAATTTCTGATCCCGCTATGAGCAGACATTATCATACATCATGACAACTCAATGTATTCACTGCTAATACAACTCGTTACAGATGTGGTCCGAACAGGTCCAAAAACACTTGGCAATCTATCAATACCGACCCAACTAATAGCGCAAACGTCTGAGTCCGATATGTCTTAGCATAAAGTCCCTGGGAATTGATGCGGCGACGTGACTACTCCGAGTGCTTCGCCTATCCAGTACCCGCAGACTTCTAAGCATGATCCAGGGTTGAATGTTGAACGTTGATGTAGAGTGGCGATGC
>JBBPPE010000809.1:0-12083 GCA_038091835.1 Leccinum ochraceum
GTGATAAGACATTTGGTACCCAAACACTGTGCCAAATTTGCAACTTCATGTCATTTGGGGGCACTGCCAAGGGCCTACCATTCTGCTATTTGAGGAAGGTGGACATGGCAGAAATGAAGTGGGGTCATGGTAGCTCATATTTGAGGGCAGCTTCTGCAACAGTGAGCTGCAAGGAGGGCTTCAGTGCAATGTGGAATGCAGGAGTCGAGGTAGCAAATGTGTGCAAAGGCTTTGGAGTAGCTATTCCATGATAATTACAGGCATCAAAGGCATCACAGAAAGGTCCCCCACTTGTCAGCACTGTCACAGCACTGTCACAACGCTCACAGTGCTCACAGTGCATACAGAGTACAGCATTACAGCACCGTACAGTAATGACCTACTCTGCGTACAGGGAGAGCACAGGGAGAGTGTGTGGCTGCCCAGCCATAGTTGTGAGATTTGGCCATCCTGTGATGGCATTTACCATAGTAGTGATATGACAATGATGGATTTGACCACAACCCAAATCAGTGCAAGCCCTTGACTACCATGTTTTTCAGTGCCAGCTGTCTGAGTTTGAAATAATAGGAGTACTGTGTATTGCAGATCAGCAGCAGCCAGAAATGGCTGTGGCTATGGCTGCTTGCCAGATTGCACAGCCATTTTTTTCAACCAATCAGAACCCATCTTTCGTCGATGTTTTGTGAAACATTTGATCATATCTCATGATCTGATCAGATTGATTAGATTGTTGCACTATTGAAATCAGAAAAACAGGGGCTATGACTTTTCTGGTGACACCAAATAAAAACAAAGCATTTCTTTTTTGGGAATAATCTTCCAGCATTGAATACTGCCCCTGTCTTGAAAGGGGCATCCCCCTGTATATCTAGCTAGGCACTCACAGGCAGCAATTGCTATTGGCTGATATTGACCAATCAGAAAGCTTATATTGCCAGGGTTTGGTGCTCATTTTGATCATATCTCAACCAGATCAGATCAGATGCTACAACCTTTCTGGTGACACCGAACAGAAACAAAGCATTTCCTTTTTTGGAATAAATTTTCGCAGCTTTCAAAACAGCCCCTGTATTGATAGGGGCATCCAGAATCACACTGAAATGATTACATAAGCAAGAAGCGCACCAAATGCAGCCACTACTCCTACCACATATCTATTTTGGGAATCTCCTCCATTAAATGTTTTCCCCCTCATTCCCCTGCTTTCCCCTGACCTTAAACATTGTTTGAGTATATAGACATAGTATATATGTCATAATAAACAATTCCCATTGCTTAAATTAGGATCTGCATGGTTCCAAGAGATGCACACAAAGATAGGGGGAAAAACAGAAAACCTGTTCGCATTTTTGATGCTTTGAACATGGGGGCTTCAAAAGTACATCCCCATATGCCTTTCATAAGTATCCACAACGTATCAGAAGGATAGGGATGTGGGATAAAAGCCTATGATGTTATGCAAGGTTCTCTTCCTGGCAGGTTTTTGCTGAATACAATTATGCAGGTGTTACTGATGCCCTTGAAATGCACTCAACATATGCCTACATGTATTATCCACAGTTCCACCACTTCACCCATTTGACTGCACTCTGTGATTGTTTTTTAAACACTATTTTCGCATTTTTCAATAATAGAGATGTGTAAATTCATCCATTGTGCATATCATCAGGGCAACTATATGGAACTCTAGTATACATGTATATACAACCCTCTCATTATTTCTAAGATGCTCTACCATGGGGTGAAGCCAGGAGAAGCAAAGATGTTTTGTGGAAGCGTGGGAAATCCATCAAAAACATTGGAGACTTTGAAAAACATATGATTGTAGCTTCCACAATGCTTCTGGTGCTATTCTAAATATCTGGGAATCTTTCTGAAGTGTGTTTAAAAGGTTCTGCAACATGTGCCTAGCCCATTTCCAACTACAGATATCACAATTGCGAAAATAGTGTACATTTCCTATGAAAATAACATAAAACATGACATTGCAGCTTCTACAATACTTCCAGTGGTATTCTAAATAGCTGGGCAACCATCCAGAGTGTATTAAAAAGAGTCTGCAACATATGCCTAACCCATTTCCAAGTATAAGATATCAAAATGAAAATGCTGTATGATGCAACAGAAACCAACTTGGATTCAAATCTGAATGTGAGTAAATATCCTACAATGTACCATATGTTCGCAATTTTTGATATCTGTAGTGGGAAGTACCCTAGGCACATGTTGTTGCACACTCTTTTTAATACACTCTGTATAGTTGCCCAGCTATTTAGATTACCACTGGAAGTATTGTGGGGGCTACAATGTCATGTTTTATGTTATTTTCATAGGAAATGTACACTATTTTCGCAATTTTGATATCTGTAATTGGGAATGGGCTAGGCACATGTTTCAGAACCTTTTAAACACACTTCAGAAAGATTCCCAGATATTTAGAATAACACCAGAAGCATTGTGGAGCTCACAATGGTATGTTTTCCAAAGTCTCCGATGTTTTTGGTTTATTTCCCATGCTTGTCACAAGCTTGTTTGATTTCTCCTGGCTTCATGTTCCATTGGAATTTATTCAAACTGATGAGAGAGTTGTATCTACATGTACACCAGAGTCCCATGTAGTTGCCCTGGCCATATGTGCAATGGATGATATTCTATATCTCTAGTACTGAAAATCTCGAAAATGATGATTTAAGACCCATCAGAGAGCTCAATGAATAAGGGGAAGTGGTGAAACTCAGGATAATAAATATAAGAAGATGTTAGATGCATCTCTGAGCCATAAGTGCCACCTGTATAACTGCATTAAGCAAAAGAGGATCAGGAGGAGAACATTTCATACACTCACAGGCTTCAATACCAGCCACCTGTTCTTCTGATATGTTATGGATACATATGAAAGACATATGGGGATGTACCTTTGAAGGCCCTATGTTCAAAGCATAAAAAATGCGAACATGTTTTCTGTTTTTCCCCCTATCTTTGTGTGCATCTCTTGGAACCATGCAGATCCTTATTTAAGCAGTGGGAATTGGTTATTATGATAAACATATCATGTATATACACTCCAATAATGGATAATGCCAAGGGAAAGCAAGGGAATGAGGGGAAAACATTCAATGGAGTGAGATTCCAAAAATAGAAATGTTGTAGGAGTAGTGGCTGCATTTGGTGCGCTTCATGCTTATGTAATTTATCAGAACAAACAGGAACATGTCCCTATCCCCTATCAAGAAAGGGGCTGGATCCAAATGTGCGAAGAAAAATTCCCAAAAAGGAAACTGATTGTTTATATTTGGTGTCACCAGAAAAGTCATAGCCCCTGTTTTTCTGATTCCAATGGTGCGACAATCTAATCAATATGATGTAATCTGGATTAGATATGATCAAAATGGTCATGGAAAGCCGGCGATACAAGGCTTCTGATTGGTTAGTCTCGTTCCCAGCCGTTAAAGGGCACTCAGTGCTCCTTCCCTTCCATTTTAGGATGACCTTCCTTTTTGGTCCAGTCGCACAAGAGTGCCCTATAACATCTGGTACAGTTTCATATAGAAGGGGATAGCTCAGGTAGGCAATCGCACGTAGTGTTTAAAGGTCCAGTCCTAAGACCGACGAAAGACCGAGGACCGGACTGGACTGGACCAAAAAAGACCAATTTTTTCGGTCCAGTCTTTTCTAGTTTCACTTGGTCTCGGTCTCAGTCTTTTCATTTCTGAAAAATAAAAAGACCAGTTAAAAACCGGTTGCAACCGGTCTTTTGGGGGGACTGATGTTGCCCCCTATTTATACATATATTGAAGTATTTACCCTGATTTTCTCATATTTTTACGATTTATTTTGAGTTAGTTATGCTATTTATACATTGGTCAGATCTCACCTGGATATGGACCGATTTACATTATTATTGGCTCTAAAATTAGATAGGGGCTATATCCACATTCGATACAGCCACCGCTAAGCCCCCCGATCACTTGCGGACTGCGTTCTGATTGATCTTTCAAGCTGTCTACAGAGCCATATTGCATTAAATCTTAAAACAATCATATCTCCATCGCGTGTGAACCGATTTACATAAAGAAAATATCAGTAGAAAGCTAAAAGTGTGTTCTATTTTTGGACCGTACAAAGACCGGTTTTGGACCGCAACCAGACTGGTAAAAGACTGAAAATCAGTCTTTTTCAGTCTTGGTCTGGTTTTTTTCATATCAGAAAATTTCTAGGATCGGTCTTCCAAAAAAGGCAAAAGACCAGACCGGACCAGACCTTTAAACACTAATTGCACGGGTATACCCCCGGGTATTTGAACATGTACCTGTACCCATACCAGCAATGGGTATATACCCTCCACAGTGGATTGTAGATACATGGAGATTAGGCAGTTTTGGTATCCATGGGTACACCCGTGATGGGTAAACCCCACGGGTACCACACATTCGAGCTACAAACAGAGAATGTAAAAAAACTACGTAGATGTCATTGCACCTTCATTCAAAATTGCATCCCATCCGTCCATCTGCTCCTCCTCTGTACCCGCTACTATATCTGGAAGCACGACAACTTTTTGCATGTCCTCTGTCTTGACAATGCCCATACAACTCCATTAACTGAGACAAAGAAGGGCCCGTGTTGACTGAGCTGAAAGGTGAGAGCGCACATGAGACAGGAGTAGCCGACCATGGCTGAATAGTCGTTCGACGTCAATTGAAGTGGCTAGAATCCTTTATTAGTATAATCGCCGTAGCCTGCAAGTGTAAATATGCACCTAGAATACTCAGGTAGTCTAAGGCCATGTGTGATAGACCTGGATGATATTGCACGCGGCGCTCATACCACCAGAGGAGAGGGTCAGCGACGTGTTCAATATCAGCTGATAAATATTGATCTATCTCGGACTGTAAATCATTTGCCTTGGGAGGGGCAAGAGCAGCAAGACCATCGAAAAAATTGGCCTGGACAACGGTATGAGTGAACTATAATCATACAAAGGTGAAATCAAACCACATACCTTCTGTTACAGCTGGCCCGGGTAGGGTCGGTTGCAGACTTGAAGGTGAGGACTAAGACGAAGGATAGGCCAAGCAGATGTAACACCTGGCGAAGCCGAAAGACTAAGTGTTCTTTTAAGGAGGAACTCATGAAGAGTCTCGTCACTCGAAGACTAGGGCTAAGGACACACCCGAGGAGGGCAGAGGACTGAGGGGGCGAAGGATGAAGGCACTCGAGATTTCGCAGAGGATACTGAGTTGGATTTCAAGTAGCTCTAGCTTAGGAGAATACAAACAAAGAGAAAAGTCCTTAAGTACTACAAGATGGAAGGTGATGGAATCGCAAGGAATGGAAGAGTCATCCGCAGTGAGGAATGAGTCAGAAGCTGCGTAATGCTGGGCTAAGGACACACCTGAGGAGGGCAGAGGACTGAGGGGGCGAAGGACAAAGGCACTCGAGATTTCGCAGAGGATACTGAGTTGGATTTCAAGTAGCTCTAGCTTAGGAGAATACAAACAAAGAGGAAAGTCCTTAAGTACTAGTACAAGATGGAAGGCAATGGAATCACAAGGAATGGAAGAGTCATCCGCAGCGAGGAATGAGTCAGAAGCTGTGTAATGCTATGCGTACAGCAGGCGAAGATTGATGAATGATATCATCATGAGTCAGAAGATAACCATAGAGATAGGGAGATATCGGATCAACAATAGGAAAGAATAGGAATGGAATCGGAGAAGAGCAGACCATCAGTGATGTGAAGTGTGTGAAATCACCTGTGGTCTAAGATACATTGTGAATACAAGGTAAAGGTGGTAAGCGAAGGGGAATGAGAGAGAAAAGAGATACATAGTGAACCTTGGAGACAATCGTAACATTACCCCCATTGTAGCCTTGGAGTCACCGACCCAAGTATCAATAGTCATATCCCGGACAAGGATGTTCTCCCATAGTGTTGGCAACTGCCGCGTTGTCGTAAGTGTCTTCGTAGTCATAATCGTATCCCGGCGAGGGAGGACGATCGTTGATGGGAGGGTAGACAGGACGAGGGCGAGGATGACGAGATGAGGTAGATCCTTGAGATGGTCAAAAGGGTCTGGCTAGGCCTCGACCAGAGCGAGCAGAGCAATATGAAGAACAAGAAGAGGCAGAGGATGAAGAGGAAGCAGAAGGAGAGGGCTGCGGAGCACGACGTCTAAGGGGACAGGCTCCTTGAGGATGTCCTGGCGCACCTTTGAGGCAGATAGGACAGGTATAATGCGGACAGTCAATGCGAATATGGCTGAGACGTCTGCAAGTGAAGCACACCTTTGGGTATAACCTATGAGAACGATCAACCGGAAGGTCGAGTTCTTTCACAAGTCGGGCTTCCGCCGAGTTCATAGCTGCGTCTTCTGCTCGGGTTAAAGGGAGGGAGGACGTGGATGGGGTTGAGGCGATGGTACGAGGTGGGGAAAGGCTGGTAAGCGGGGTCCATGTGCTCGATGTGTTCCTCATCACTGCCAGGTATTGAGACCGAGTCGAAGATGGCCTCGATTTTGTCAATCTCTGCTTGGATCTCTTCGGGTCTGAAAGGGGGGGACGGGGAAGGAGTCAGGACAAGCACCGGAATAACGTCTGTGGGGAAGGAAAGGATTGCGCGAGGGCTTACTGCTTCTACCTCAGCGGGAATGCATACATGGAGAGGGGAACGAGGAAGACCTGGGGGGGAAGAGGGCGTTTGGGGGATAGTGAGAGGGGTAGAATAGATCGTCATTTCAGCCAGAAAGCGATTGATATCGGTGACAAACTCAGTCATCCCGAGTTGGTGCATAGTGGAGAGGAGGTGTTCTTCGACGGCCTTCTGCGTGGTGGAAATCTGAGAGGAGAGGAAGGCGGCTTGAGAATCGGAGGAATGATTCCTCAGATTAGAGGCAATCAGTCCGAGACGAGAGGTATGGGTAAATGCATTATATAACGAGTGGAGAGGGGATTTGACCTCTGCATAGGCATAGATGTCGTGGGTATAGCGGGCATCTTGTAAATAGACGTGAAGTCTGTGTAGATCCTCTGGGGAGGCATCATCAGTCCTCATCTTGCTAGCATAGAGAGGGACGTCGACAGTGTTTATGTGATATACATTGGAGCGAGCGGGAAGAGGAGGGGAGTCGATACGCCAGGGGACGGTGGGTTCATTGTTCAGGTTCTGGGAGACAGGGGAGGAAGGAGGGGATTCGAGATCACTAGGACCCAGAGGCGTTCCACCAAGAGGGCTAGGGAGACGACCTCGAGCCAGAGAACTGGTAGGAGAGGAAGAACTACGTGATGAAGGAGGGGGTGAAAGAGACATGGTAGATACGGAAGAAATCGAGTCGGAAGGGACATAGCTAGACATTTTTGTTATGGGAAGATGGTATTGGGTTTCTAAGATGATGAGAGTTAAGAAGGAAAAGTGGTGGGATGGAGTTTCTTATATGCTAAAAGTATTGTTTTTGCATGTTTTAATTCTCGTTCTGGTATCCAGGTATCTTCTTCGGCTGTGTATCCTTTCCATCGGATCAGATACATGCAGTTCTTGAGGGGACCTCTGTGACGTATGATGCGCAGTATTTCAAACTCCTCTTCACCCTCGATAAGGTCAGGTGGTGGAGCAGGGAAGTTCGGGCCGTGTACGGGGTTTTCGCGATAGGGTGATAAGAGAGAGGCGTGAAACACGTTGTGGATGCTCCAGGTTTTAGGGAGGTGTAGTTGATACATGATGGGAGATAGGACCTGAGTGATGGTAAAAGGTCCTTCTCGTTTCGGAGCAAACTTCCGAGAGGTGAGGTTTCATTTGAGATTTTTGGCTTCGAGCCAGACTTTGTCTCCTTTCGAGAATGGGGTAAACCCTCTGCCGTTTCTAGCGGTCATAACTTGTCGAGCAAGTTCATGTGCTGAGAGGGCTTTGAGTCGGGATTCGATGGCAGGGAGATTGGAATCAGCGATAACGGTGGGATGAGGAAGAAAGGGGATTTTCCGGTTACAGAATGGGGGCGATGATTGTGGGCGAACTCCGCTTGAGTGATCAGATCAGCCTATGTGGTGGGGTTGTCTCCACAAAGGATCCGGAGATAGGTCTCGACTTCTTGGTTGACACGTTCAGTTTCTCTGTCCATTTGAGGGTGATAAGCGGTGGAAAGGGAGAGGTTGTATCCGAGGACTTTTCCGAGTTCCCTGGCAAAGGAAGAGGCGAATTGTGGACCACGATCTGAGATGATTTTGTCGTAGAGTCCGAAGCATTTGTATACTGAAAGAAAAGGATTGCTATCCCTTCGGCCATGATGGTTTTCTTGGTAGGACAGAGAATCACCCCTTTGTAAGCCCGTGGTCGACCACAACCAGTAAGGAATCAAAGCTGGAGGAGGCGGGGAGATCGGTGATAAGATCACACGAAATCTGTTGAAAGGGACGGGAGGAAGCCGATTTAATCGGCATAAGGGGCGGAACGGTGGGATGGGTGTTTGCTTTGCATTGTTGGCACAGGGAGCATCCTTCAACGTATTTACGAACGAATTGAGCAAGACCAGGCCACCAGTATTCTGCGGCGATGAGTTGGCGAGTTTTAAGATAGCCGGGGTGGCTGGCAGAGGGATGATCATGCGAGCGAGCGACGATGTCTCGATGGAGGGAGTTGGAATCTGGGATGTAGACACGATTTTGATAGGTAAGGACGCCACCGTCTACCTGCCAATCGGAGAGACGGGAGCGGAAGGCGGGAGGGATGGTTCCTTCAAGAGCTTGAAGGGCGTTACGGACGAGGGTATCATCGCCGGAGGCAGAGGAGATGATGTCGTGGAGGGTGGTATCAATGACACGTACAAAAAGTGAGGGGGGAAGGAGGGTGACGTCTGCATTGTCGGTGTCTAGGGAGATTTTATCGGGTCTTGACAGTGGTAGGGGTTGGCCAAGAGGCGATTCCATCAAGTTTGACCGGGTCCATAGCTAGGGTACCTGGTTTGACAATCATACCAAGGTATTCGACTTCTGCAGTAGCGAAATTGCATTTCTCCAGACGAAGGTGAAGGTCGAGTTCTTCCATTCGTTGGAGAACTCGTTTAGTGTGTTTGGAGTGAGAGGCGTCGTCAGGGGAGAAAATCAGGAGATCATCCATATAGATAACGAGCCATCCTTCAGCAATCATATCGCGGAAAGAGTCGTTCATGAATCACTGAAAGGTGGAGGGGGAGTTGTTCATTCCAAAGAACATGACAGTAGGTTTGAAGAGGCCTTTATGAGTGATGAAGGCGCCCTTCCATTGATCTCCTTCTTTGATACGAACATTGTTATAACCCCAGTGAACGTCGAATTTGGTGAATACTTTAGCTCCCTTGAGTTTATTGATGAGGTTGAAAATGAGGGGGAGCGGGTATGCATCGCGGGTGGTGTGAGAATTGAGATAGCGATAATCCTGACAGGGACGTAGTTTGCCATCCTTTTTCTTTACGAAGAAGAAGGAGGAAGCCTGGGGGGATTTGGACGGTCTGATCTTTCCGCTGTGAAGGTTTTCGTCAAGGAAGGCTTCAGTGGCCTTTTGTTCATCCAGTGAGAGAGGGTAGACCTTTCCGATCTTCGGTACAAAGGTATCATTGAGCTGTATGGCGTGATCATAAGGACGAGAGGGGGGGAGGCGAGACAAGGCTTCTTTGGAGAAAACCGAGGAGTATGCCACATATTCTGGGGGAAGAGTAGTTTTAGGTTTCGATTTCTCTGCTTCGACCACAAGGTTGGTAGCAGTGGTGAGGCAAGCAACTAGAGGGGATCCTTTGGGGATGAAACGGGAACTACAGCGCATTACTCGACAAAGGACCTTGTTTACTGTAGCTCGTTCGAGGAACTGAGATTCGGTTTCGAAGCTGAGGAATCTATACAGTTTCTTATCGTGAATGGGGTATACTTCAGTATGACAAGGGGGTTTGGTTTTCGAAGGGGAAGGGTTGGGTTTGTGGAAATGGGAATTGTGTCATTCGAGATCGGCGACATGTAGGTGATATAGATCGGCAGATTGGTCTACAGATTCTGGGATGGTGAGAGTTTGCCTTTCCCAATCGATGAGGGGGTTAGCTCCTTGGAGCCAGGGGAGTCCTAGGATCACATTTTCGTTTCCACAATCCATGATATGAAAGACTACCTTCTGGGTGACCTTTCCAATGTCCAGGAAGAGGGTAGTGGAAAAGAGGATATTACCTTTTCGATTGGTGGATTGGTCAACGTTTCTAACTCGGATGGGGGTGGGGAGGCGGTCTCGAGGGAGGTTGTTCCTTTGGACGAAAGCCCAATCGATGCAGGAGATTTCTGCACCACTATCAATGAGAGCGGAGGTTTCGACGACTTTTAGAGAGTGCGAGGGTGTTACTAGAGAAATAGGGATCTTCATTGCTTTCGAGGAAGAAGATACTAGTACAGGTGCACAGGTAGCGATAGGAGAGCCTTGCGTCGAACGAGGTCTCCTTTTCAAAAATCTAGATTAAGTTTAACTCTTCCTACAACCTTTGCTTCATCGTCATCATCTTCATCGTCATCCTCGACATCCTCCAGATTAGGTAGATCTTCTTCGGCTTTAGCGACTTTCCTAGTCGTCTTCTTGAAGGAGGGGGCATTGGTCGAGAATGTAGAGCAGGAGGTGGCATTATGACCTGACTTCCTGCAGCGGAGACAAAGTCCTTCTTTGAAGCATTGTTCCCTTTCCGAGGGAGTGAGCTTGGGAATGTGAACATTGATTGCGTCCACATCCATGGCGTTAGGATCTCGTTCCCTAGTATTGTTGTTGGTCGAGGGAGAGGAGAAGGGGTTGGCGAAGGATCGCCCTTTGTGTTGTTGGGAGGTGAGGAAAGCACAACGTTGTTGGTCGTCAATCCTTTGGGCATGAGAATACCATTTAGCGATGGTAGTGGGGACTTCCTCCATGAGGTAGATCTTCCCGGATAAGGAAGGGGGAATACCCGAGGAGAAGTAGTGGCAGAGGGTAGATTCCTCAGATACTTTGGAGACGGCGACGTTGCTCTGAAATTGGGCGATGTATGAGGTAAGGGACATAGAGTATTTGCCAGGGGATTTCTCAATCATCCTCTGGGTAGTAAGCCAAGCGAGAGCGTTGGCTGCGGAATTGGAATGTTCAAAGGTTGCTTTGAACTCTTTGACGAATTCTCCCCAGGTTCCGAGGGTGGTTCCTCCTCCGTCAAGGTGTTTCGCGGTGAAGGTGTCGGCCCAGGTGGCAGCGGTCCCTTCTTTCATGTAGGAGAGGGCATAACAGATCTTCTGTTCATCAAGCTTATAGATCTCTGCATTGATGACGAGGTACCTCTGTACTGAGCGCAGCCTTGACAAGGCTTTGCGATGATTGCCATCGTAGGGGTCGGGAGGGGACATTCGGAACTCGACGGGTTTAGACATGATTGGGGGAATTAATCGAGGAGTGGGGTTCAGGGGTGGGTGAGCGAAGATGTTTCCGCTAGGTGTTCGAGAGGAGGGGGAAGGGGGAGTGGGTACTCGAGGAAGGACTAGGCTCGAAGAGAGTTGGTGGGCGAGTTCAGTGTCGAGGGTAAGATCCTCTTCCTGTTCTTCGTAAGATAGAAGAGGAAGTTCTGAGTCAGTCTCGTCCTCGTCGCTGGAATATTGAGGAAGGACGTCTGGAGAGTCTGGGAAGTTTTCTGAAGCTGAGGGTTCTTCTCTCCAAGAGGAGGTGGACAAAGAGTGCTGGTGGGACGACTGAGCTAAAGGGTTTCTAGGAATGGAGGGAGTGTTCCGCTCCGGTCTTTGGTAGGGGGTTCTCGAAGAAATAGTGGTGACGGATCACAGCGATGGTGACCGTAGAAGGTAAGCTAGAGCTTTTGTTACAGCTGGCCCGGGTAGGGTCGGTTGCAGACTTGAAGGCGAGGACTAAGACGAAGGATAGGCCGAGCAGACGTAACGCCTGACGAAGCCGAAAGACTAAGGGTTCTTTCGAGGAGGAACTCACGAAGAGTCTCGTCACTCGAAGACTAGGGCTAAGGACACACCCGAGGAGGGCAGAGGACTGAGGGGGCGAAGGATGAAGGCACTCGAGATTTCGCAGAGGATACTGAGTTGGATTTCAAGTAGCTCTA
>JBBPPE010000810.1:0-12081 GCA_038091835.1 Leccinum ochraceum
TGAGCATTCAATATCAACAAATGATCATACATTATTCACATGTGAAATACAGACATGCATGGCCAAGTTTGATCAAATGTTAGATGTCTGGCTAGACTATCATCAAGCATACCAACCCTCTCAATCACAATGTTCCATTACCAACAGTGAACAGCTGATAGTTTTGATAAATACCTACAATTATGCTATGGTCATGATAAGAGCGAAGAGCTGATATAACCAGATAGCTATGATGAATACCCACTATTATGCCATGGAAATAATAAGCATTTATAATCACTGAGAATTCATATTCACACTGAAGGCCTATAATCTATACTGATATGTATTCATCTTTAAGACAGCTGATGACTTAGTCAATGTTATTTGTTGATATTTATATATCATTCAGATAAAGAAAGATAATTAATTATCATGTAATGACCAAGTATCCATTGTTAAGATGGCTGATGACTTGTTAGCAATGATATGTTGATAATCATATATTATTCAGATAAAAAATCATAATAAAATGATCAACCAACACCATCAATTATCAGGGGAACTCTGAGGTGCTGATTTGACCAGATAATTCTGACAGACATGTGCAATTATGTTATGAAAACAATACACATATATAGTTCATGAGAATCTATCATAGAGCCTTTTCACACATTCTGATGATGTATGAATCAGTATGACCTATACTGACAAGTAAACACTTTTTTGATATAAATGTGTTAAAATTTGATCATCTACCAACAACAATCTATCTTCATTATAAGTAATCAATGGGTGAGCAGAGTACTGTCAGTCATATTTTAGTGGTCTGACAGCTGTATAGTAATGACATCCTTTATAAACTTTTTTTTTTCCCATTCAACCATTCGAAGAATTTTGCAAAGAATTATTTTGCAAACTACGTAGTCTAGTACACAAAATATCAACTATTTTACAATACTGGACATGCACGGGGTGCGGGTCAATTCAGACCCGCCCAGCGCACAGGGAGAGGATGTCGTCGCGGTGTCACTGCTATTTCTCCATCCTCCCCGTCCTCGTCATCTCGCCGTGACGCGACGTCATCGCGCGGTCTGCGGTGTCGCTGACGCCGTGCCGTCTGCCCATCCTCGTCGTTTTCGCCGTGACGAGTTTTCGTTGTCGGTCGTTTTCGTTATCGTTGCTGTTGCAACGTCACGGTGTCACTGACGCCGTCGGCCTCGTCGGCCTCGTCGTGGTGTCGTGGTGTCATGGTGTCGTGGTGTCGGGGACGTCGCGGTGTCGCTGCCGTCTCCCCGTCGTCGTGGTCATGGTACCGGCTTACCTTCGTCGTGCCCCCGTCTCCCTGCCATGGCGTCGTCTGTTCCGGCGCGCTGAGTGCTGAGGGTGAGATCGCGGGAGAGGGAGAGGGAGGTGGTGGGCGTCCGAATGGACACAGTGCACACTGCGAGAGGGAGCGGGAGAGGGGGAGGGAGATGGCGGGAGATGGAGACGGGACGAAGGAATGGGAGGGGAGGGGAGTGGGAGGGGAGAGTGCGCGTACGTGTCCGTTCGGACGCAGTGCGCACTGCAAAATGGAGCGGGAGACGGCGGGAGACGGAGACGGGACGGAGGAGTGAGAGGGGAGGAGAGCTGGCATTGCCCGAATGACTTGACTCCGACTGGCCAGTTGTCGTGGATCTTCCCAGACGCGTCGGACGCGGGTCGAAGCCGGTCGCCAGATCTCCTAATTTTGTAGGTAAACTAGACGCAAATTGGCACACTAGATATAACTCCGAAGACCAGTTAGTAACTGCAATACAGATCCAAGAAGACGAGAAACTCACCCATTTGTCGTCCCACACCCCGATAGACAAATTATCCTCGTACCTAGCAAAGGAGGAATTTCACGAAGAAAGTCATAGTGCGTAGCTGTTTTACAGCCCTTTGTGTTAGTAACCAGGGAGATATGACGAAGTCGGACACAAAAGGCTCACAGCTCAGAGCAACCCATCCGCCAGCACTCACAAAGGTCGGCACCGCCGCAACAAATTTCGAAAAAGCAACATCGCGAGTCTAATACGTCCCGTTAGACAATGAACCATGTTGGATGCTGAGACTTCGAGGAGGCATGTCACGATGTCCGACAGACCTTTGCATAATTGGAGTTGCTAACATGACCTAACCAGTCGGTTTCATCGGGACCTTGGGTATCATTGAGTATTAGTACTTGAAACAAGAGAATACGGAGATATCCTTCGTCGCACGAACGGATTAATACACACTTGCCCAGGAACTGACCGTGGCACTGAACTCGAACGGATTGGTACCGACGGGACAAAGGGACTCGAGCTGTTCGATCACGGCTCGGTGTCGAGTGAGCAAGGGTTGCAGCGTGATTGCGTGGTAGAGAGACAGAGTGTGGTATCTCAATCGCAGAATTCCAAGCGGCAGTATGACTCTGACTGCAGACATTCGTTGTGAGCACATTTCCGAAAATAGTAAAACAAGGCGTACGATGCCAAACCAGAGGAAAAGAACGAATGTTGACGAGCAGAATGAGGCCTATTACAGCGCCCACGATGCGTAGAACCGGAAGCCCGAGGACAAAACTTGCAAGTCGTATGCAGTAGCAACATGTGTTCAGCACCCAACTTCTTTGCGATAGATGTTGGGGAATTAACGAGCATAAGGAACAGGACAACGCGATCATCTTGCCACGAATACGACGGGAGTGTGTCGCAGCAAACCGTTGGGCCCAGTGGTCCAGAGAACGAGCGAAGCCGGGAAAATGCTAACTTGCTTGAAGTTGCTTCAGACTTCGGGATATCACCCCATGAAGAGATCTCAACGCTAAGCCCAGGAAGGTCTGATTGCTTGATGGTCACTATAATGCCGTATTTGAGGATTGGTGGCATTGGTTCAGAAGTACAGGTGCCAACGAGAGGGTGCGCGTGCATGTCCGTTCGGACGCAGTGCACACTGTCAATGCGAGAGGGAGCAGGAGAGGGAGAGGGAGAGGGAGATGGCGGGAGATGGATACGGGACGGAGGAGTGAGAGGGGAGGGGAGTGGGAGGGGAGGGGAGTGAGAGGGGAGGGTGCGCGTAAGTGTCCGCGGAACTTCGCATCATCGTTGCGCGCCTTCAGGCTTATCGCCCTTGGGACGTCTTCCGACATTGTGGACGTCGCTTGCTACGTGCTCCTCGTGTCCCGGCTCTGTAGCTCGAGTGAAGCCCTCGAAGTGAGTTCCTCCTCTTTGAATATTCGCGCTCTTGATGCATCTGACAGCTCTCAGGCATTTGGACGGTTCATAGGGTCCTCGTCACAGTTCGACGATTCTGACATGTTCGTTTAGTTGCGGCGTTGCAGCTCGCCGTCACCCTCTGCTCCTCCCCGCGCTTGATGATCGGGGGGCTTGTACGATCGGCTTTCTGGATCGTCTGGTGGTGCATGTTGGTCTGGAGAGTCCACAGGTACGTCGGCGTGTCCTATTTCGCTCTGCTGATCGTTTCCTTCGTCAGCCGTAGACCATCATACGCGCACGATTGCCCTTCCGAGTCCTCTCCCCCTCGATCGGCATGTTTCGACATGTCGACCTCTTTAGATCGTCCTGTACGGCCCAGCGTGCCTCTCTGTCCTCCTCGTGGACTCTTGCGTCGGTATTTTGGGTTGCGACGCTTTCGATTCGTCTGTTGCCGCCCGCATGCTCCACTCCCACTGGGCCCATTCCAGGGTACATACTCTCCACCTCTGGGCTCCGTTCGTAGGCCCTTGCCGCCGTTCCTGTCATCTCGCCTCACCATCTTACCTTCTCGTGTCCTTAGGCTTGTCAGGTGGTTCTGTGGCGCGCGTCTATGCATCATCCTGTAGAAAGAAATTTGGGCACCTGACTGAGAAACAATGTTGCGTCCCAAACGGCCAAGTCTACCCCTCCCACGACAGCCAAGTACCTTTTGCCAATGAAGTGGGCTTCACAGGGTTGACGGCACTCTTGTATAATGAACGCTTGCCGGACAGCATTGGTATCAGGATCGTAGAGCACGACGGCATGACAGATCCACGCGCGACAACGATATATGTCTAGGGATATCAGATCTGAGACTGAAACTTGATCTCGACGTCCATGAAACTGCCGTCGTAAATCAGGATTCGACTCGCGATCTCGGCGGATCGGCAAGAAAGCTCACCTTCTTCACGCCCCCTCTTGTCCCTCGTCCTTCGTATTCGCCATGTCTTCATGTTCCCGTCCTCCCCCGAAGTTACGACCTGCACAACCGTGACCTCCACTCCCGGACGAAACGACAACGAAGTGACTTTGGCCAACCCATTAGTAGGTCGATCGATCCTCGTGTTCAATATCCCAAACGCCGTTTTTTTTTTTCATCCCGGTACCAGAATTTGAGGTATATCTCGCCACGGAATGACTCGTCACTTCCCGCCTGTCGATCGTTGCCATCCATTCGCCAGTGAAAGAACAACAGCACGACCAACACGGGCAGGTTCAAGGGCTTTCTCCTCACGTCTGGACACGCAATTTGAAGGCGAAACTTCGAGTTCGGTTTGCGGATGTTATCTTTACTATCTCCTACTATTAGCCATCAAGACGACACAAGCAAGGTACGCACCATCTGAATGTATGGCGTCCTCGTTAGAACGAGTCGCGATTTCACGTCCACGTCACCTCTGTTGCGAACTTGAAGAGGCCCGGATGCCCAAACATATCTCACTGTGGTGTTCGTCCTCATCATTCTCTTCTTTCATGCCAGGCCACGTAAAGTGGATGCTCGGGTTGAATGATGATCTGCTCCCAGAACCTCCGTAATCGTCCAGCCTTGAGGGTGCTCAGATCAACGCTAAATAGGTCCGATTTTTCGCATCGTTTGAAGGAGTGAGGTACGGAAGTCATATTGTTGTCTGTGCCAGAGTCAGAAGGAATTTCGGAGTCGGAGGATAGGGCAGAAGTGATAGCCTCAATCTCGACCCATACTGTGTAACTCACGTGTCGAAGCCAAGCTCTCCGTATACTGATACTACACCATACGCGGGCTATGGCCGACAGAATGATGGCGACGGAGTGCAGTTTGAGTGCGACATTAGCCTGATAGGTATACGCGGCAAGGGAGAAGAGGGTAAGGAAGAACCTGGACTCGGTCGTGCCACCTCCGAGTGACGGTCCGACTTGAAGTCGTTCAAGGGACTGATTATGTAATAACTGGTCACGCGTTCACGTTGAGGCCTCGCCTGAGTTTGAAACACTACGCGTGCTGTTACTACTACCGGTACGCCGCCGCGTTGAACCGGACTAACTAGTATACTGTACCAGCGGAGACGTGCTAGTCACCGGTTGTACAGACGCGCCGTGCACACTACCTCAACCCACGCGAGTTATCGAGAAACCCTGAAGAACTACGGATGGACCCACAGCCCTCAAAACGCAAGCGTGGACTGGGACGACCCAGACTCGGAGGCACCTACAGCCTGAGCGAAGAACGTTCGGCCGACCACGGAGAGACGGTCACCCACCCCAGAAACGTGCGCAATGAGCACAGCTGAAACAGTTGCTTCGGTGGATGGCCGGGGTCACGCGGAACGTACGTCCTTTTCCTGGATCTCGTCACGCGTGTACTTACATGGAAGCAGCGCGTTCACCATGACACTGATGGCAGCAACCTCAGACTCCAATGGCCAGCCATGCTCGAACAGATGACTTGTGTTCAACTTCTCACCGTGACTGTGACCATGGGACATCGAGGCAATCGGATAGAGAACCGTCTGGAGTGCATGTTCAAGGCGGTACGTCATCTCGAAGAACTCATTGTACAGCTGACGATGTGCGATACTATCTAGCTGTACCAATGTCGCTCGGGTCCGACCAGCATCGACCGGTCGGCAATGCCTCTCAGCTTCGAGATGACCGATAAGAAACCAATGAGGAAATGGAGAAGGACTCCCTTGGCCAGCCAGAAAATGGACCACGTCCAACACGGCCACTGACTCGATCGCACACGCATCGGTCTGTGTAGTTGATGTGGACAATCCCTATGGATCAAACATCGTGGTCACGAGCAGCAGGCATGCTGATGAGGAAGAAAAGCCTTCAGACGATGATGATCAGGAGCGGAGGAGTTTTGGGACTTCTCTCCACCTCCCTTCGTAAGTTAGTCGACCCACCGACATAGCCCTAGTCCCCGTTGAGGATCGTCGTCGTTTACCCCTAATTTCCTTCCAAACGAGGGGCTTGCTTGCGGAGAGAATGGGAAACATAAAACACCAAGGAATGAAACGCCCATAGGCCAATACAATGATTTTTTGCGTTCCAACTCTAAAACGTCGTAGTGGGAAAAACATAGAAAGATGTATATTCGAGTGTGTCAATTGTCATCGTCGCCGTCGTCATATAGCGCGTACATAGTTCGAACATATTCATCGCCCGTGGCAGTCCCTTCCTCAGAGGAGTCATCCTCGATTTCCTGCTCCAGTTCTGACTCATCCCCAGGATCATCCTGAGACATCACTTCAGCGCCACGTCCCCTTTCAGATTGATTTTGGGACGGAGGCGGGACCGGGATTGCAACAACAGATGGCATAGTTTGCAAAGATGCGTGCTCGTTGAGGTTCGGAGCAGAGGAGCCTGGACAATGAGAGTAAGTATGCCCAACTCCCAGGCCCCAATGGAACCGTAGGACCATGTCACGATCCACGAATCTAGCCACCAAGTAAGACGGCGAAACAGCGACGTAGGTCTGTCCGAGTCATACCTATTAACATAGTAAAATTTCCAGTCGTCTGAATCTCGTGCAATTTGTGACATTGCAATCTGCTCTTGGTGGAGCCTTCCATGTCTGAACGCAGGCAAGAGGTGGCAGCCTCTCAATACGTCGGCCGGGTCCACAAAATCAAATGATGAAGGATCGTTCATCCGGACGAACCTCAAAGCATCCAAACCATGTACTAGGTCTTGTTGTGGGACACGTTCGAACCACCGCACATGCAGGAAGTCCAGTCGGCGGGGTGAGTAATCCTTCATCCCTGGTCCGATGTACTGAATGTTGGCGTGGTATATTCCGAGGATCCGGGCATAACAAAATCGATTGGGATCCTGTTCGCCGGATTGTGACTGATGGAGCATCATAATGTCGCGATGTTCAGTGTTTGGATTGAAAATGTCTTCAGCGCGGCGAACATCGTATGTCGTATAGTGGGTCCGCAGGACTTGATGTTGATAAATACGACTGTTCTTGAGTATCAGGTGGTCTGGGTTTGCGTGCGGCATATCAAAACAGTCATCTTCGAGCCCGGCCGTTAGCGACGAGTTCGGATTTCTGTCTAGCTCGGAGTTGTGCGTATGCATTTCCATGATGCGAGGTAGTAGATGTCGCTTCAATTTGACCATAAAGTCCTACGTTCATTTAGAACAGCTTCGAAACCAGTAAGCGGAAGTCACCTTCACAGCTGGGTCATTAGAGTTTTGTCGAGAAAAATTCGCTACATCCACGGGGTGATTCTGCGACTTTCCAACCTGATAGTGCTTCATAGGGTCACGAGGAATAGGTTCTTGCAAAGTGTGATGCACGCCATCCACTCTCTCGCGAATGCGCCGTATACGTTCCTGACGCCTTTCAATTTGGGTGAGTTGACGAATGAAATCCTTGCGGCTAGTGCGAAGAAATCTTGCTTTGCCCACCCGATGTTCTCGTTCCCCCTATGAATGATGATACAACGCTAGTCTGCACTCGTGAGGATAACATACCAGCTGTGTTGAATAAGAATCCGTGGTCCCGTACTTCCTGATCGACGACACGTAATCACCGAGTGCGTGTAACTTGTACGTTTGCAAATTGAAAGTCTTGGGTCGACGTGACGATACGGACGACCCTTGCGAGGTCGGAGGTCGGGTACATGACTGAAGCTGTTGCTGACGGCGTAGCCGACGTTCGGCTTCACGATTCAGTTCGCGGGTCGGGAAAGCCGGACACGTATTGGTGCTGAAGGTGCGAAGGTCTCTCCCAAGAGATACAGTAACATTATCCAGGATCTTGAGCGTTTCGTCGGTATGCATCCGCAATTTGGCGAATCCGTGCCAACAACAGAGCGTGAAAAGAAGGTGCAACACAGATGTATTGTGTGGTTCTGGGAATAACCCATCGAATACAGGTATGGCACACTGGAATAATTGGGATCGGGCAGACGAACAGATTGGATTACCACTGACCTGAAGGAGGTCCTCGAAATCACGGGCTGCTATCTTCTTCATCCCCGATGCGTTCCGGGAGAAACGGCGAATTGTATCCCTTCCGAACGTTGGAATTTGGCGATATCTAAGTAGGGGATATAAGTTCAAGGAGTGGTATATTTTGAGAAAACATACCTGCGATCAAGTTCGTGTAGCTTACTTTCTTCTAAACATTCCAGCATGCGAAGAAGGTGTATAAAGACTGCTTTCCACACTCCTAGCTCAAATTCGTGAAGGAAGTCGACCACCAACATAAGAAAGAAATTGAAACCCAGAGGATACAGCTTCTCCGAAAATGCGTTCTGCATAATGATATTCACAATTAAATGACAGCAAATTACGTGCCAAGAAGATCATACCGATGTTGGAACGAGTGATTCTGGTTTAAGCAACACTTCAACTTGGGGCGTCCCGACTGCATAGTTATGGTTATAGATAAGGTTACGCGCAGCTCGCACCTTTTCGACGCGAACGTGGTTGTCGCAGCGGAGAAGTAGCTCGCGATTTACTATATCTCTGTCAGTAGCTAGGTCCTGAACCTCATTCAATGGGACTGTGCAGCGAGGGCAAGGGCAGGTCCCAAGGTTCCGTATGGATGCGAGAAGTACTCTGTCAAAAGTGGACGTTAGTGCAATTTAAGGTGCCCCATTCTAAAAACCAACTTTTCCGGGTAATCTGCTGAATACGTGAGGATCCGTGGGTAGAAGCGACGCTTTAAGCCATCACAGCAGGTTATGACTACTCCATGCTTGTATGCCTTGACAAAATCTTCATCCAGAAGCACTTTCCACTGTTCGTGGAAAAACTCTCGTTGGCAATGGGTCATGAGAGCATCACTCAAGGATTTCCCTCCTGAATTTTCCATTACAAAATCCTTAAAAGCATCAGGAAGCTGTAGTGATGGACCGGATGAGACATGAGAAGGTTATCTTTGATTGCAATCACTCACAGTCTGGAAATAAGCCGCATGAGTACACGACTTGCTTGACGGTTGACATCGACGATACTTCGACTCGTTGCCAAAATATACATATAGCGGCCAGAGTTTCGTGTCGCCGAATTGAGAGAGCTGAGTAGCGTCGGACCAGAACATGAATGCGGCGACAACACGGGGCAAGTCGCAGCCAGATTCCGAAAGCGATTCTTGTAGTTCCCTGTGAGCGTCGAGGAAAGCGCTAGAAGTAAAGAGCTCGCCGTGCACTTTGATATCCTCGTTCCTATGCGGTGGATGCCAAAGTAGTTCGTAAGGTTCATAATGAAAGTGTGCAGCGTGGGCAGGATCGGTAACTGTCTCTTCCAAGATCGAAACAAGTGAACGGTGATAAAAACCTGGAATAGTATAGGACTTGGGCCCTGGACTGATTGAGCGACTATGAAAGGGAACGGAGATGTCGATCGGGGAGGATTTCCATGCGCCTTCGTTACCCAGCCACTCGGGAGCGTCCGAGTCCCCATCAGGGCTGTGATCACCGAGTTCCTTGTTGATGGAATCCCATGAAACCCCAGATATGTCGCTCGCGTTAAATGTAGGGTCCCCCACAATGCTGACGAGCTGTTTGAAGTTCTCCCTGGATTTCTGAGCTCCCTGGTTCCAATACCAGTCACCTAATCGCAACGCGTTTTCGTTCGGGTAAGGATGACAAGGGTTGTCCATCCGACAATCCTGAAAACCAATACAAGATGGCTGCGATGCGTGCTCGATCGAGTACGGATCATCCGGGTCATGTGAGGGAATAGCGCGCGAGGTATACAGGCGGAACAAACTAAATTTGTTCATCAGCGTCCTGAAGGTTCCAAGTAGCGAACGCGATGGACTCGGAGATGTGGATGATCTGATTGTAGTCGGAATTCCCGAGCGAGCCTCTGGCTGATGGTCTTGAGTGTCAGTATTCGTTGATGTGCTTGGCTCGACCAGTAGCTCCGGAGGAGGGAGAGGCGCGGGCGGTTCCGGTAACATATCCTGAAAGCGCAGTGGTAATCGGCGAGTTCTACGAGTCCGCCGTTGTGACAGAGGCAGGTCGTCCTAGACACATTGTTGAGGATAGTTGATTTTCAAATGACCGGCACATACCTCAGGGCTCCCAATGACATTGCGTCCATTAGTGTTAGTCGGGAATTCCTGATGCAGACCTGAAGAAGAAAGGTCGCCCTGTGCTATGTTAGATAAAGCAACGAAGTATTAGCAAGTACCATGCCTGTTGGAGGGCGTTTTCGCCAGCTTCATCACTGGTTCCTAGGCCTTGCTTGTCTGTGCCCCCGCTGGTTGCACCTTCACAGATGCTCGCCTGCCTTGATAATTTGGCCTTCTTCGCCTGATACACCTCCTTCGCCCTCGAGAGGGCACTCGACAATCGTTTTTTACCCTTGACGCAGCTCTTTTCATGCCTTGTAAAGCCCCCAGGGTCGATGAATGTGCGACCACAGACACAGGTCTTCGTAAAAGCCGTGTTGTTCGGCGTGTTCGGCATGCACGAGGTCACTTGATATATAGTATTTGAGCAGCCGACTTCAAACTGCTGAACTTGAAATGCAACGCTTTTGGAAGTAAACGGTGAACGTTTGAACGAACAAAGTTTCTATATTGACCCAACAACTTCGACGCTGTTTGGGCTACAGTTAATGAAAACACTACAAGTACAACGTACAATCACGGTGGATAAATAAATAATAGAGAAAACTAACAATCAAGTAATGTAAATCAAACATAAGATGATCGAAGAACCAACGGCTCAAACCTGAAGTCGTCTTCAGCAGGACGCCAATGATCACCAAGGAAATTTATCATACATGACAATCGTTTTGAAGAGAAAGTGTCCTTGAATTATGCTCGAGTAGTAACTCAAAGAACTTCGCGCCAACAGATACAGCATCCTCGAATGGGCTTCGTCTGGAGACCAACCGCTCAATGTCTTTCGAGGAAAAGTCATGACGGAGATGCATCTCGCGCTCTTCGTATGCTTGTTGGACGCGAAGGAGCAACTTTTTCAGAACGATTTTGTCTTGAGCGTCTTTGAAGTCTTCCATCATGGCTTCCAGTGACTTCACATTTGTAGAGGGAGGGAGGGTCTAAATATGTAAAGCTGAGTAATGTTTGTACCTAATGACATAGAGGGAGACCACCAACCAGAAGGCGAGCCGCAGTTTCCAGGGATCTACGGTGATGCTTGGGGTGCTCCAACGAGTCGACCGCCCGAGGCCGAGATCGTGATGTAGTCACGATGGGAGATGGACAACCAAGTGTACCAGGAAGCTCTTCTCCAGGAAACAGCTTGAATACAGTTGAGCTGAAGTCTTCGAGCGATACAGACCCCATGCAGTCTGCGAGCGATACGGACCCCTTGCAGTCTTCGTGCGATACGGACCCCTTGCGGGCAGGCGACCTTGACATAATGAAGAGACTACTGCTATTCGGGGGATTTGGCCGGCTTTAAATACGACCGCAAATGTGACTGTTACAGGGAAAGTGTCCGTGACGTGTCACACTAGATTAGCATTGATAAGATATGATGTCATGTGATATCAGAGATAAAATGAGATAAGATAAGATAGAACCAATTTTTGTGACATCATAAGACGCCTACCAATCAAAGAACTGAGACCAGCCCGGAGACTTTTACTTGTGCATTTATTTGCTTACTATGATATTATTGCCAAGGTTTATTGAAAACGATCAAAACTCACGGAAGTCGAAGTCACCATTTCGACAACACTGCCATCGATATTCGATTGGCAGAAGTCGCAATGGAAACGGGTGCTTGTAGGCCAATATATGCGCGATGATCTTCCCTGCGGACGAATAGATTTAGATTGGATGTGGACTAGACGGCGATGCTCCTGAGCTTACTTCTGTTGGTAACCGACGAGGTTCCCGCCTTGGTTCGCCTCGTCA
>JBBPPE010000811.1:0-12081 GCA_038091835.1 Leccinum ochraceum
AGCACGGTCAACTAGCAGCAGCTGATGCGTCGTTGACTGCAGCAATGTCCACATCTCAGGACACACGACATCATTTACTCGCGTGTAGAGCCATCGTTAGAACGCGCTTTCAACAGTGGGGCGCGGCTATTGATGATGCGGAAGAGGTATTTGCCACTTTATCCCCGTGGGGACCTATGCTGCTGCCGCTAACGCCGATCTACATCAAGTCCATCGATATTCGACCATCCGTTATTGGCTGTGTTGCCAAGAGTATCGCGCTCAATGGCAAAGGGGAAAAGAGCAAGGCGTATCGGGCGTTCGACGTCGCGTTCCAGCATGTCCGTTCAATCCACTTTAGATTTTTACTTCTTGTGAAGGTTTGTGCACCACCTGCTCGGACCTCAATCCCTCATTCACTGTTATTCCTTAGGCTATCATCGTGTTTATGGCTGGGGAACATGAGGATGCAGTCTCACGCATCGACGATCTGAAGGCTACCGACTCCTTTTACTCAACGCACTGTACTATGGTCCAGGTATGATGACATGTCACCGCATGAGAAACTTCCATACCGACGTCTTCAACAGGCATACATGTATTTTCTTATCGGACACTCGCGTATGGAGTGTGGCGACTACGAGGGTGCGATAAAGTCCTTGAAGTGTGCACAAGCTCAATTGAGAGATTACGTGGAGGATCATCTCCTTGCTATCACACTAGTAAATCATCTGCTCCTTTTCTTCCAATTTTCCGTCGACAATGATCGTCATGACAGATATTCGGCTGGAAGTTTGATACTCTCGATATCACGATACAACAGCGGCTTTGTGAAGTCCTCTATACCGCGGATTGTGTGAAGGAGGCAGGGGAGTCTCTGCGGAAGATCATAAACACCTTTGACAAGGAGATCTATGCCTCGGGACCCCTCACTAAATGGCTTTCAGGTGTGTATACCCGCTTATTGTTAGCCCGCATATATTCGATGATTTCTGTTAGGTTTTACACATCAATGTCTCTCTTCTTCCAATCATGGTGATTGCGCAGTGCAGGAGGTGGACCAGTCCAATGGAGTGCAGTCGTCTGATGGAACCATGGATTCAATGAGTTCCACCATATTATTGCAAGAGTGGGCAAAATCAACATTGGCACATCGCACATGGGAAGACGCCTTGCTATCTTCCCGCTCTGTAAGCATTTTTTTTTACTCTCGTATCCGTCCAGGAGTGACTCTCTTCGCATGAAGTTCATGGTTCCGAGATCGTCTGTATATCGCGTTGTATGCGAATATCTCGAAAGGTCCGGGATCGCCCACACAATGGAAGCTAGCGAATGTTTTCGCCAAATGCTGGATGAATTGGCGGAGGAGATAAATGAGCGGGATGAACAGCCAAAATGGGTACTCGGTAAGACATCCCGAGTATTGTGTGATATCACCACTCATCCTGCGGTCGTGTATTAGACTTTAGGCAACGTTGCACAGCGAACCTGAAGAATCTCGGAGACGCCGCGTTGAGCACGGAACGAAACGAGGATGCAATTGCTCACTATTCGGCTGCATTGGCGCTCAATCCGGCTACTCCGCAATATATCTTAATCAAACGGAGCGAGGCGTATGTGGGAGGTGGTTTGTGGTCTGCGGCATTAGACGACGCGGAAAAGGTGCGTCCATTCGTTTCATGCGGATTGGTTCCCATCTGAATCGATACAAGGCGATCATGCTTAATCCATGGTCTCCGTGGGGCTACGAAAGGAAGCATGCAGCTTTACACCAGGCAGGCGATTACGAGAGAGCAATTGAGGTATTCATGCACATGCTCTTGACGATGTTGCAGTCACCGGATGCAGAAATTCGCGGTGAGAACATCAACATTTTGGCAAGGTTCTTGTGCTCATCTTTGCCGTCAGAGCACCACCACAACTACGTCACTCCAGGAAAAACAGTAGAAAAAATCAGGAAGATTGTGCAAGAGACCATCCAGAATTCACCACCGGTGCTCATCAACACCCTCACCGGTCGGCTCTGCAACAAAACAGAGCAAGCCGCCGCATTCGAGTCGTTGCCGGTCTTCAAAGAGTTGATCTCCTCTATGACCACGCACATTGACGACGCCCGCATCAAGCAGAAAGTCAAGGAGTACTATCGCTATGCCACATTCTCTCACACGTGGGAGGAGAGTGAGCCTTTGTTCGAGGAGGTGCTCCACGTTGTGGTGTATGATCTCGAGGAATCGCCTACTCATGACAAGCTTCAAATGTTCTGCAAGATTGTGCAGGAATCGGGGTTCGAATGGGCATGGAGCGATACATGCTGCATAGACAAATCAAAACAACTTGTTCACCAGGAAGCCATCTTAGCGATGTTCAAGTGGTATAAAGGGTCTTCCCTCACGGTTATCTTCCTCCGTGGTGTTCGCTCTCCGTCCCGGCGTGGAGATCTCGTGAAGAGCATCTGGAACTCTCGTGCGTGGACTTTCCAAGAGTACCATGCATCGCAAGTGGTCCGATTCTACACCGAGGACTGGAAGCCATACTTGGACCTGGACGTTCCGAACCACAAGGAGTGTCCTGAAATTATCTCGGAGATGGAGGAGGCCACTGGAATCTCCGCAGAGGCTTTGATGTCACTTCGATGCGGATCAAATAACATCCGAACAAAGCTATGTCTAGCTTCGCAACGGAAGACAACACTAGTCGAGGATGCTGCGTACTCACTCCTCGGGATATTTTCGGTGCCGCTGAATGTTGTATATGGGGAGGGGGACAAGGCACTCGGCCGATTGTTATCACAGCTACTCTGCACCTCGGGAGACACGAGCATTCTCGCATGGACGGGGAAATCTGGTAGCTTCAATAGCTGCCTCCCTGCTAATATCTCTGTGTTCGGCACGTTACCTACCACTAGTACTCACATCCCACCGGTCACGAACAATGTTGAGATGGACAAGACGGTCGCCAGACTGAATCCATCGTTGGTCATGAAATTCTACGACCGCTTGGATAATCTCCCTCAGATTCTTCCATTATTTGTGGGACAACGGATGAAGCTTCCATGTCTCGCCTTCAAGGTTAAGGTTGATAAAGTATCGCCGGTGTCTCGGAGCAACTCAGAGCAGGTATTTCATGCACATTCTGGTACCTTCACAGTCGAGGAGATCAAGACCAGCGAAGATCTATCTAAATTTGACACACTCTATTTGATTCATCCTTGGATCGCCTTTCTCCTGGATGGACTCGCTGCCGGAAGTGTTATGGATGTAGTACCCGGCGAGAAGTCTGAGGATGGAGATAGCAGGCCTTCTTCGACTACAAGCGCTTCCGTGGCCACAGCAGCACCTCAACGTTCACGAGGAGCCCGGATCGCTGCTCGACTTCGCCTGCTATCAGGTGAACAACCTACTACATCTGTCCAGGGTGGATCTCGACCGCCGTCGTTCATGTCCACGGACGACAAACAGAAGCAGGCCCGTCGAGTGATTGCCCGACTGAGTAGCCCTTTTGGTGCGCTGCTGTTGGCGCCGAACCCTGGTGGTGTAGATGCGTACAGGCGGATCGCGACGGAGAATGTGATCAAGGTGCAACTAGCAAAGGATATTACGCCGACGGCGTTCAACAAGCTGATAGATGGTGTCAAGATATTGGACGTTCTTTGATGATGGTTCTTTGATTACGCGTTCCTACCATTCATTTACTCCCCGGTTTTCTGTCATTCTTTTGACCTACGCATACCCCGGGTTTGGTATTATTATTCAGCACTTTCCAAGCCACGAGGTGGCCATGATACCTTCTTCTTACTCTTATCATTTGTTTAAATAGACATTGTATTTCAAAAATGAAGGCCCTCCGGGCGGTCCTGGACCCCGAAAGTCGAAACAGCACACACGATCACTGATGCTGACGACAAAAGACTGAACAGAATATGCATGTAGTATCAATATCATACGTCCTCACATTTTCTCGAATCGCCACAACCCTGGTGCAGGTGTCGTCGTGTCCAACGTGGTCTCTATCAGCTTGGCCAAAGCCTCCTCAGCCTTGCGGCTGAGACGTCCGCCTTGTCCGTAAGCTGCGCTGCCATCGCTTTCACGATCGCCTCGGGCTAGAGCTTGGTTCGTGAAGAGGTCGCAGTCGCTTTTTGGGAGATCCCCAAATTTTCTATCAATGGAACAGTCTTCTGGAATTGCAGTTCCATTTCGCGCCTGGTTCTTCACTGGCAACTTGAAGTTGTTCTCCGCTCGCTGGATGACGCCATGGCATCATCCAATCATCACCAGTTTGACCTATGCACACATGTTTAATTCAATATCCCTACTAATGGTCGTGATCCGATATTGAAGTGTTGACTTCTCATTATTAGTAAATGTCTGTAGGTGGACGTTTCACCTCCAGTCCTTTCCACTCGTTCACAATGCGATTCATTACCATAATCATTTTCGCAGTCGCCGTCATTGTTGACACAATTATCGGGCTCATCACCTATCAGGGTTGACGCCATTGCCCATCTCCTCGCTCTCGGGGAACTTACTCGACGCACCGACGACGATCTCTCCCGCATCCCCACCTCCCGGCGTCCATGTCTGGTCCAGCCGGTGAGACTTCCCCGCGACGGCGCCGAGGACCCCCACGCATGCCGAGCGTCGCGATGTTGACTGGCGCCGAGGACGACCCGTCATTGGCGTCGGAGGGACGTGCGTTCTTTTCGCCCATACTGCTGGCGCGGATCGTCCACAAGGCACTCCTGGGCGGGTTGTTTCGAAAAGCGATGCGTCGGGGTACGGATTGGGATTGGAAGGGTGCGGTGGGACCGATCGTTGAGGAGACTGATCGGGAGATGGTTCCGGAAGGCATCGCGGAGGGGCTAGAGGGGCTAGAGGGGAATGGGCGGTGCTGGACAGGAGGTGTTACCGTTTGCGGCTGCTAGGATGAGGCGGCGGAGACGGGGTGCGAGAGGTGGGCGGGAAATTGCGTTTGGTTTCGAGAGCTAGGAGCGTACTATGCGCGTGAGTATCAGTATAATGTGTAATATAGTCAGGTCTCCTGCGTTGCTCTGCGAATCGGCTTTGGAGGACCCGCTGGATGCGCGAGCGGTCAATCAGTTAGGGGTTTACCACCACCCTCTCGAGGTATGTGACTCTACTTTCACAAGTGACTTCTCTAAAATCGCCGGGACAATGATGACCGTCTCGGCTTGACTGTCGTCCCTGATATGACTCGTCGACAACGGCCGTGAAGACGTCGTCGTGTCGGGTGTACGCCTTGGTTGGATACCTCGAAAAAAAAAATCTAACCAAAGTTGGCGAAACGAAACGTCGTGCGTAATAGTCGTCCGACTCGTTGACTCCGACCAGACGGCCGCCCATCGGCCGCCCTATCCATGATTCGTTATGAGAGGGACTCGTCACCACCGCCCGGCCTGATTTCCAAGTGCATCGTGCCACACTGCGTGCAACCGTCCGTAACGACGGCCAAGGAGCCCAAGGCCCAAGATAGATTGCACTGTCAAAGTCAGGCTCCTTCACACCGTCGTATCGAGTGAGAGGCATCCTAGGGAGGGGGAGACCGGATATATCCGAGTGGCTGTACCACAGTTGAATTAGCCGAAATCTTAACCAACCTCTCACTCTCTACGACGGCTGCAAGAAAACATTTGTAAACAAGCATAGCCACAGGGGCTCAAACGTCGGAATGTGAAAAAAAAAACACATAAAACATTATTAGGGTTACATTTTTGTCAGGGGCTAAGGTATACCGGAGGAATTACAACATCGTCTGTCACGCGACTCACGCCGTACTTCGACTTCCGCATGGAGCGACCTCATGGCGCTGCTAAGTCATCCCTTCGGACCCTTCCTCTCTCATCTGTCGAAGTCGGAGTCCCTTCATTTGCGGAGATCCGAAAGCGAACGAGTGAGGTCTTTGCTGTGATAGTGCGACCATGTCTTTGGCAAGTGAAGGTTGCGGCAGCAATTCTGCGAGGCGACAAACATGTCATCTGTACAGCGGGTACAGGCATGGGCAAGACACTGACTTTTTGGATACCGCTATTGTTTCGGCCAGGTATTCAGATCGTCGTGATGCCTTTGAACCTGCTTGGCAAGCAGAATGCAGCATCTCTTGAAAAAGCTGGCATTCGTGCCATTGCCATCAACTCAGAGACCGCCACAACTGCAAATTTCCAGGTGAGCCATAGTCCATTTGATGCTATTTTTTCGAGTCTTACCTGTCACGGAACAAGGCCATTAAGGCATTCCAGTAGTATAGGGCAATCATTGATTCATTGTTAGCCCCGAGCAGATCATGAAACCCTTCGGAGAATTTGTTTCTAATCTATACATTAGTTTATATCATTGCGGAGTCAAGGTTACACGAACCATCATTGCGCTCGCCAAGCGCCGTCTCTCACGTCGACCCTTCGCAGATAGCCTGGAACCTCTTTCTTCTGTAAGGTTGTTGATCAATCCTTCGAGATCTTCTTCATCAACGTTGTTCCAGTAGTCATCCGAGTCCGAGTCTTCAAGTTCCCGTTCAGGTTTGTCGTCTGTCTGTCCATCTGCTACCAAATCACAGCTTGCCAAGTGATGATGCTTCTCCTCGCCACCAAGCAACCGCCCAAGAAACCTCCACCATTCCGGTGCGCAATACTCTATGTTCTTGGCCATTTCCTTGAGACTGAACTCCTCCATTTGTTTAGTGGTTGCTCTCGAGGCACCAAAGTGCCAAGTCTGCCAACCATTGGCTTCTGATGCAAGATCACATAATTCTTGATGATACGTCTTCTTTACAGTATTGAAACATAGCTCCGTAAGCTTCTTGTGCAGATCTGGATGGTGTAGAAGTGCGAGAAAGATATCCGAGCAGTGCAAGATGAGATCGTGATGATGGCGGTGATCTTGGTAGTACGGGCTTGTCAGCAGTTCATGAATTTTGATGCTGATATTTCACTGCGATCGAGTGCGTTGAACACAACATTGAGGGAAATCATGGTTCGAGTTGTGCATTACATTCTCTCACGACGCCGTAGGTCCATCTCACTACGGCGTGACAGACGATGTTGTAATTCCTCCGGTATACCTTAGCCCCTGACAAAAATGTAACCCTAATAATGTTTTATGTGTTTTTTTTTTCACATTCCGACGTTTGAGCCCCTGTGGTTATGCTTGTTTACAAATGTTTTCTTGCAGCCGTCGCAGAGAGTGAGAGGTTGGTTAAGATTTCGGCTAATTCAACTGTGGTACAGCCACTCGGATATATCCGGTCTCTCCCTCCCTAGGATGCCTCTCACTCGATACGTCGGTGTGAAGGAGCCTGTGTCAAAGTTCGCTCTCGCACTACGTCTCAACGGTGCCACCCACGTCAACTTCCGGGCCGGAGTCGGACGTGCGCACTTTTATTATATAAAAAAACAAAAGAGGAAAAAAAAACGGGGCATCGTCGATATGACAAGTAAGTTTCGGGATATCCGACCATGCAGTACGAGCTCACATGGCAGAGATTGTTGTCATCACCCTCTTTTCTGGCACTTTTTTTTTTTTTTTTTTTTTTTTTGCTTTTTGACTCGTTATCGGAGATGACGATTAACCGATCGAGTTACCTGCTCGTCTCACTTCAATCAAAGTTGAACGATTCATGCTAAATTGAGCACACTTTACTCGCATATAGAGAGACCGACAGATAGATAGATATTGACGAAATAAAGAACGTGCGTGCCAACAAACCGCGGCTAGCACAGGTATATACACGAAGGGGTAACAAAACGACGCTAGAACTGTGCTAGTCGTGCTAAAGCAAAGGGTCGGGGGTATAAGTGACCAATGACCAGTGTCTCTTTTTTTTTTTGGTTTCACATTAAAAGAGCGAAGAGGAAGAAGAGATGAGAGGATGGGAACGAGATGCAAGGCAGATCGCATAGCACCAACGGTGGTCGGTGACCAGCAGCGACGTGTGGCGTTCACTTGTGTGTTGATTTAAAATACATTGCGCGTCTCCCGGCGATGGTGCATGCGCTTCGAGCGCTGGTTGCCGGGGTTGCCGGAGTGAGACGGCTGGGGTTCGTCACACGGACTCGGAGTGGGATCTCCGAACGGTCCTGGCCAGCCAGAGCCAGAGGGAATCGAAGACCAGCTGGGCGGCACGCTGCTCGGGTTAGGAGAAGAGTCCAGAGCAGGGGGGGTGGATGGAACAGGCGAGGAGCTCGGGTAAGGGGAAGAGCTTGGGATGGGAGAGGAGCTAGGCGAGGGGCTCGATGAAACTGCGTCATTCGATGGCACAAAGATGTCGTTCTGGGCACCTAATCATGCGTTCACAAAAAATTGTCAGCGGATCCGTTCGACGCATCACAGAGGGGCAAAAGAAAAAGAAAACAGTGGGGATGAGGCAAGTCAAGCGTACGTACCAGGCGTGAAACCGCACGTGGGATTGTACGCCGGGTATTTGGGTAGACCGTTTTGGTCCCATCCGCTGACCTCGATGTTGTCCCCATCCGCTTGGTTCCAGATTAGTATCTGCTTCGGTCCCGTGACACAGTTGGCCGGATCAGTCCCGCACCAGACCGCCGGCTTTGGGGCTCCAATTGTCTTTGGCGTCGTCGTATCGGTAATCACTTTGCACCTGTAGGGGAACATGTATATGTTCGGTTCACCACAGATGCCAGAAACCTAAAGTACGAGTGTTTGATCAGCAGGCGTAAAAAATGCGTCTAGATCAGCCACTTGCCCAGTTCCACTGTTAATCGCCAAAGCGAAATCGTCATCAGCGGTCATACACTCATACATGGCAAACCTTGTTCTTACAGTACAGATGCACCCTCCATCAGGACAGGCAGGCATGCCAGAAGGGATTGCGTAATCAGTAAGGCGGAAAAATGGGGAACTATATGACAACGGTCAGCGCATCTTTCGAAGAGAAAAGAGGCCAAAGAATTCTCGGCCACAGAATGCTCACCGTGTGTTTACGCTGACAACAACGAGGTCCTCTATTCCCACTGTCTTGATATCCGACTGTGATATACCGATGTCAATTATCGGAAAAGTTGTGCAGTACGAAAACAAGGACGAACCTTGTACGCTATAGCAAGGGAAGTACCCGTGACCGTGGTCAGGTTGTGGGTGTGCACTATTTGAACCAGCTTCAGACATGAGCGGCAACGTGGACGAAATGCTCACTGTTCGGCTGCCCAATGCAGGTGCCATCGCTGTAGCCGTAATCGGATGTATAATTCTGCCCATCTAGCCCCGTGCCGACAGTACGAGTGGGGTCGGAATTGAACGTCGTAAATGCACGGTTCACTGCCAACTCCGCCTCGAATGTTCCACCAGCCTGGCTTCAGGGCGAAGAAAGCAACGGAAAAAGAAGGGAGAAAACCTTGATAAGAATGCCCGTTCAGAAATAAGATAGACCTACAGTTCCATAAACACGCCCTCATCAGGCGGAAACTCGTCGCACTATCGGGCCGCTATGAGCATAAGGAAGTACTTGATTCAAAAAAATCTTACTAAATTGACGTGATGCATCCAATACTGGTCGTGCGTGAGGTTGAAAAGAGGAGAAACAGGTGCATTATTGTTGACCGGGTTTCCATGAGGATCCGTTCCCTGTCAAACAACCAATAGGATGAGCTGCAACCACGGTACGCAGGATGGAAATTTACGTTGTAACAGTACATCGCTGGGTGGAACAGAGAGACGTGCGCAAAGGCAACGTTAGCAAGGGCCAAAGAAACCCATGCTGCTGATTTGACTGGATGCATGACAATTGCTAAGAAGAAATGAGGGATAAAGATCTAGTCGGGAACCAGCGCGACAGAAGAAGAACGAAACGATAGGAGCGAGAGACTGCGAACGCTGAAAGGAACCTTGAGAGCTGCTATACCATGTCCATACTCCCCGACATTTATATGCACAGGTGCTACGCTTCAGCCAAATGCAGACTACTGCGAACTGAGTTGAAGTCTCGAGTTGAATTTGTAGAGGCGGGAAACATGTCCTTGATTTTGGGTGAAGTGAAGTCTGTCAAGGCAAATTTGCCTCGTCGCATAGGAACTCGGAGTATGCTTCCAAGCTTTTGGAGGCGTACGACGTCGCATGCCATTCTGTCAGGGCCGTCGCCTTGGATACACAGAGGGGGCGAACTTGGTGGAGCTGTCTGTCAAGTCCGAATTTATGCCAGCTAACAGACCGGTCACCAAAATCATACAACCGCCGCCGCCCGTGAAGGTTGGCGCGTATTGGACTGGAGACGTGATCATGGACCCCTCCGACTGTTGCTTGGTGCAATATGCGAAACGAGGTTGGAATAACCGCGCCTTCGAAAGCTTTCGTGGCAATGACCGTACACATTAGAATTGGGACGACGTGTGCAATAGTCGAGATAACAACGTATGGTGCAAAGCTGAAAAATCTAAGAACAGCCCAGAAGTCGCCTCAAGCCGCATCTTCAAATTCCCATGTTCACGCGATCGGGTGAAGGGTAAGAGTTGCGTAGATCCTAGTTTTCAAACTAGGTAGAGCAGATCATTAGAGCTTCCGAAAGTAAAATATAGATAATAATTGCACGTTGATGTACCAGGATCGAAATGATCGGTCGTCCCTGAGACGACGTGGCTTGTCCAGCAGAGTAAGGAATGCTGTCTTCGGCTAGTGTCCAGTGGGTACGCCTGTTAGGCATGTTGACAGAAGTTAGATATTCGACGTCCGGGAACTGGCAACACATTGATTATTGGAGGTTGTGACGGGGATGGAGGACGACCAAAGAATAAACTGAGAGACACTATCGCGACGGGTATAGCCTCCGTAGGACAGTTTCTTCCCACGCGTCCAATTTGATTACGTACACATGATTGACATACGTTCAATCAGTCGAGAACTTCCTCTCATTTTTCCCGTCTATGCAAGCGGAGATCAGACATCGCGAACAGTGACCATAGTAAATTAGTAGGACATTCATCCCTAGCTATTTTGCAAGGCAACTCAAGGCAACTCTTCTGCTACCTCTTTCTCGTGCTCAGTCCCTCATTTGAAGCATTTCGCATTCTCCACACATTCCTTCTCATCATTTCAGGCTCACACAATTACCCCTTCAGCTGCAGAGAAATCTCGCAGAGACACCTTGCGTACAACATGCACTTCGTTCTCCAAGCAGACCCAGAACCGAGCAACGAGTCCAAAGTCGGTACCGAGTCGCGCAAACGATCCACCCATCTATGCCGGCCTCTCGGATCTCGTGAGCTACACGTTTCGTTGTTCGTTTGTCGGAACCGGCGAGTCAACGGATTCTTAGCAAGGTGGTTCAAGATGCACTCCGTGCTCGGCACCATCCTCGACCTCACCGCTGAAAAGGCATTGATGAATAGTACGCCTGCCTTCCTTCGAAACTCGCCAGGAGTACGAGTATTGATTGGAAATATTACTACTATGTAGACTACACTATGTACTATGGTGAAGGCAGGACAGTAAGCGCGTTCTTGCATCACACATTTACGACAAGAGCGCATGATGATGCATCAACGTACCAGGATCAGGTGATTTTGGTAACCAAGATAATTGTCCCGCAACGTTGATTCTCGCCTGAATTTAACCTTCAAGTGGACGATCAACTGTTGCACTCTTGTTTATGTCAGTGCGCCTTCAACTCATTGAGCTGACCGTCATCGCTGAAAGCGAACGTTGTTACGACATTCTGAAGAACAGTCGAGGAGTACGCACGTAGAACAGACGTGTTGCTGCAGTCTCTTGATCCTCACCCTTTGGCTCTCGAGTCGAGCTGATCGTGCACAGGTGAGCACAAAACGGAAGTTCCTACCCCGCTTTTGATCTGCGACTCTTCCTTTCCGCTTCGATAGCTTTCTTTGCGTCCTGTTTCGCATTGCGCACTTCGAGATGTTAATGCGATTTGCGCCTTCCTGGAGGCCAACCTTTTCTGCTGGCAAGAGTTGGCGCTTTTCGTGCTGCCCTTACTCAAGGACAAAGCCTCCACTACCACGAACTCTGCTAAATAGATCAAATTTATAAACATAACACAGGTATACCGGGAACAATAATCGCAATGATTCAAGCGAGGTCAGCAAACCCGACCCGTAAAGAAGTGTAATCGAACACGCTGTATACG
>JBBPPE010000812.1:0-12074 GCA_038091835.1 Leccinum ochraceum
CTGTTCAATCACCTCATCGATCCACTCCTCGATCTCCTCCTTTTCATCTTCACCCTCACTGCGCTCCTCCATCTGCCCCGCGCTCCGCTTCTCGTCCGCCAAATCACGCTTGCAATGTGTCCGCCATGCATTCCATTCATCCACCAACCGCTTTCGGTGCGCAATCAGCTCCGCGCTGACGTTGCTCTCCTCCGTCGCATCCTCTTCGTCGAACGTGCGACTGTACTCCTTCAGGTTTCGACGGACCTGTCGTTGCTGGTCCTTCGTCAGCAGTGTGCGGGGCCGAGGGCGCCATATAAATTGCTTGAATCGATCTAGGATGTGCTTCTCTAGCTCTTGCCCTCGAAAGTCCCAGATCGCGTATCCGTTTTCAAGCTGACATCCAATTAGCAATCGTCGCTTTGCCCATCACAAAACCTACCGTGTGCCTCCACGCACTTGCACTCGTTGCTAGGTACCTCCCGCTCGGATCCCATTCCACATCTGTAACTCCGTAGTGATCTGCTGAGCCGAGCTGCTGGATACCCGTACCCCATTCCGCCGTCTGGCCTTCTCTGCGTTCCTCGCTGCTAAAATCGAGGTCCCAGAATTCTAGCTCAGACTTGGTAGACGAGCCTACGGTGGCAAGGACAACATGGCGTCCGCGCGGTGACCACCTAACCGTGTTGCTCGTTCGAGCTGCGAGCGTACCTATCATAGCACATTAGCAACCGAAAACATCACACGACACCGCGAAGCGTACGTAAAAGCCTGAAATCATTCTTGGTTCGGTCGAGTTGATAAAAGCTAATGTCTGTTTTGATGGTAATACCCGGCCCCGGGTTGCCCAGATTCGGGTCGCTACTCGAGACGATAGCAAATCGCTCGCCCTTAGGTTCCCATGAGAAGTCCGTGCCTGCGTCTAGACGCCCAGTTAGACATAAATGAATGTGCAGGAGAGACGGGCCAACCTTTCATCTCGACCACTTCCACCGGATAGTCTTTTTCACGAACTCGGAAAATTTCAAGGTTGCAAAAGATCGATTTCTTTGTTTTCGTGTGACGATCGACTTTGACACACAAAAAATCGCCCTGATTTTGCCAGTGGAGTTTACACTGACAAACGTCCATTAAATGCGGAAATTCTATCAAGTCAATCACACTGACCTCTGTGACATTGAATAGATTCTTTTGGCGCAAAATTTGTCTGCTGGGGAACTCCAGAAGTGTGACCCTGGCAGGCTGATTAGCCACCTCGGGTGTCCAGTATGCAAGCATATTCTCCCTCGCTTTTCTGGGCGCTTTGTCTGCTTTGGTGGCCTTCTCGGCATCTTCCCTGTCCCTGTCACCGTGAGGACACCACTCAAAGTCAACAACGCCCTCAATCTTCAAACTCTTTTTATCGTGGAGACCCATACTAGGGAGTTCATACACGCTGATTTGCTGACCAGGCGTCGTTCGTGCGACATACTTATCATCGGCACTCCATTTGAGCGCGGGCCATTGCATCTGCTTTTTCACCGAAGAATCTTCGCTCTCAAAAAGAGACGTAGGAAAAGTCCTTAACAGGCGGCCCGATTTGACATCCCAGACAGCGATGTTGTTGCCTTCGTCTTCAGGGGAAAAGTATTCGGGACCTTGAGGTAGAGTCGGAGACACGGTGATAGGATCATGCGACCAAGTGACGAGATACTTCTCGCAAGGGGAGAAATCAATGAGCTTGACAAACGGATGGGCGAATCGCTGCTGTGGTTCCCAGGAAGAGCCACCCCATAGGCGGACACCCTGGCGGAAGAGAGTTGCAAAGTATGTGCCAAGAGGAGACCAGGAGGCATAGAGCTCGGTCCAATTCTAGGAAATGTGTAAAGAATGTCAAGCGTCAAGACTGCGAAACAAACCTTTTTTGTATATGCAACTTCGCACTGCGATGGTTTTCCATGCCACTGTATCTTGACATCATCGCCACGGTAGGTGACATACTGATCACGCCCTAGTGGGTCGGCAAGCCAAGCTCGAAGATATTCCTACATGGAAGGTCGACACAGGATCAAAAATGACGTTTAATCCTCTAACCTTTGATTGAAACTCTTCTATCTTCGGTTCGACATACGTTTCGTCCATGTTCGCATATTGGTCAATATCGGCAAATCGATTGACAAAGAATGTATGTTTTGAGTCGAACGGATGTCCATGCATGGCGTTTATCGCAAACGTTGCTGCATCAGCGCTCCCTGCATCGACGAAAATGTAGCTGGAGACCAGTCATTTGGCAAAGGAACCGAAGAAAGGTATGGTATTGGCATACCCTTTGCTTTTTCCCGAAGCATTGTCCCAAGGGGTGAAGATATGTTCGGGTTTTATAGGAGTACCCTTCTTTGTGAACTCTTTGGAGATTTTTGTGAGAAGTTTGTCAAGTTTTGATTTATCGATCACTGGTACACCGTCTACGACGATGACATTATCCAAGCTCTCATCGAGGGCGACTTGATATCTGGGAATGATTGTTATCATTATATGATTTACGAATAGCAGCGGGGCCGCCTACTTGTCTTCGATGTCTGTGAAATCGAGCTCGTCGTCAACGTCGAGATGTGAAGTGCCGTTTGGAATGGCCATCTTTTCAAGTATGGGGAAGAAGTTTGAGCGGAGTAAGTCGCGTCTGGGAACTTTTTCCGAAAGATAACCAAAAAAAAAATTGAGTTGATTCGTTTGGCGGAATAATCTAGTAGTGAACATTCAACCAGCTGTTCGCCTTGGAAATATGCACGCCATTAGACGAACTCGATGAAGACACTGAGACTATAACTCTACTCTTCGAGCCAGGCCGTTAGGTGAATTTCAAGTTGTCAAGTTACCTACACCGCTTAGGTTAGGGTTGCACATTTACTTCATGACGAACGTGCTACGCTGCGTCCAGTGGCAAGGCTGTCTAATTGTAAAGTCTATCCTGTCAACTTCACATCATATGATGGTGGGCCAAACACAAATCCCAATCAAATTGACGCTTCCGAAAGGTGCTCCAGGAACATCGCGAGTTTGAATTCTGCCATGAAGCTGCCACACTGTGACCTCTCCCGCCAGAACCGTCAAGCTTCAAGGCTGGATTCCTGCTCCTCCCCGACCAACATGGAGCAATATTGGTTCGTCACAGGAACGTGATTCAAGATAATCACATATGGTTTCACGTTTCCGGTATGAACGTTCTTTCGCCGGTCGTTTGTTGATCCGGACCGATTGGGACATCTGGGCTCGGCCTCTAACAGCGTTAACCGGGGCTATCTTGCCAAGTACGTTTCTCATCGCAGTGGCACGTGTGTTCTTGTTTAAATCCGACCAGCTTGATCCTCCAACATCTTGGATCGAGCCTTCTCCTGGATACAAGTTCGAGTTCTCTACGATACAAGTCATGTCGGACGAGCAAGACGTCGACTTCTCTGAGGGGAACAAGACAAGTGGCCCCCGCAACGTATCTGTCAACGCTTACGAAACGAATCTCAAAGCCACTGCGCATAAACTGAATGAGAAGGAATCACTCAGCGCTTGGCTCACCATCCTTGCATCTGGTTTCGGTTTGATCAGTGATGGCTGTAACTTCGCATCCCCTGCTCGTCAGAAAAGCAACTGAATACTTGTTTCAGATCAGAACAACTTAATGACTATGGCAAACGCAGGTGGTCTCTTATCTATTCCTCACCAGCTGCAAAGTATCCTCTCTAGGTCGTTTTCAAGGAACTTTACCCCAAGGATTATACATCAACCGTCTCTACCCGCGTGTCAAATTCTCTTCTTGTTGGTCAGTATTACATGTGAGCGAGCGTCGTCTTCGAGCGGATCTAAGTGGATTTAATAGGTGCTATCATTGGGCAACTTTTCGTCGGTCTAGTGTGTGACCGAATCGGCCGTAAAGCTGCCCTTGTGGGAACTACCTTGCTCATCGTCCTTGGCGCTACTCTCGCAACTGCCGCTCACGGCGCTAACGGAAGTGCATCTGGCCTGTTTTGGTTCCTGACAGTTGCCCGAGGAATTACCGGCGTCGTAAGTATTCACAGTCAAATACTCGGTCTTGTCATTGATTTGGGCAGGGTGTCGGTGGTGAATACCCTGCTTCGTCGACGAGTGCGAGCGAAGCAACGAATGAGCGGTCCACCAAGAGTCGTGGGCCAGGTACTGTCCATCCACTGTTTACGTTCGCATCTTGACAATTTTTTTGCAGTCTTTATCATGGTCACGAATTTCGTTCTTTCGGTAAGTCTCGTTTTCCTTCTATCGAGGCTTTCGAGGATAATTTTTTGACACAGTTTGGTGGTCCATTGGCCGTTTCCGTGTTCCTAATTGTGCTATCCGCAGCTGGAGGACAACATCTTCAGACTGTATGGCGCGTTTCCTTTGGATTTGGTATCTTGTTACCGTTGTCCGTGCTCTTCTTTCGTCTGCGGATGTTGAGCTCCAAACTTTATCGAAAGGGTGCCATCAAACGTAATGAATTTTTGATCTGAAACGAAACATTACTCATCGTCTGGTCAGACCATGTTCCGTATTGGCTTGTGCTAAAGTATTATTGGCGTGCGCTCATTGGTACCTGTGGAGCATGGTGCGAATTATCGTCTGGACGACCAGATACCATCTAATTCTTATATCAGGTTCCTTTATGACTTTGTAAGCGTTTTTGCGGGTTCTTGGGGGTCATGGATGCACGATTATTAGGTTACGTTTCCGAACGGCGTGTTCTCTGGGACAATTATTTCCAGTGTAATCCACAACAGCGATCTCGAGAAGACCGCCGAATGGCAACTTTTACTTGGAACGATAGCCCTGCCTGGTGTCTTTGTCGGTGCTTTGCTTTGCAATCGGTTGGGAAGAAGGAATACTGTAAGCGTTGGAGTCTGAGCTCTGTTTACTAACTCAAACATCTACACCAAGATGATCTTGGGATTTTCTGGTTACCTGGTGTTTGTAAGTTCCCTGGTTTTTTGGCTTCTTACATGCTACAGCCAGTCACTTCCTAGGGTCTCATCATTGGCCTTGCCTACGATAAAATCACGGCTATCATACCCCTTTTTGTAGTCTTGTGAGTTGAAAGAACCAACTCACAGAGAACTGCTCAGTGAGATCATATTCAGCTACGGTTTGATGCAATCGTTCGGCAACTTGGTATGTGACATCAAGATTCCAGTTCGTATGCTCATGCAAGTGCAGGGACCGGGTGACATGCTAGGTTTGACGAGCTCTGAGTGAGTGAGCTCTTCTTTTTTTTTGTTTTTTGATTCGGACTCAAAGACCATCCGCCCAGGTCTTATGCAACCCCCGTGCGGTACGTCACTGCATGCATGTTTGGTTACTATGCTCTTAAACCAGCTGTCAGTGGAACGTGCTACGGAATTTCTGCAGCTATCGGGAAGACAGGTGCTGCAATTGGCACCCAAGCATTCACACCCATCCAGATTAACCTTGGAAAACGGTGGGGTGATATTTATCTCGTATTCGCAGATCCCAGCTTATGCAACCGGTGAAGCTGGACTTTTATTATAGCTGCCATTTGCGGTGTCACTGGAGTGCTGGTGACATACTTCTTCGTGCCTGATAAGACCGGAGTTGACCTCGCTGATGAGGATGCTAAATTCTTGAGATACCTCGCAGATAATGGTTGGGAGGGTGAGATTGGAGAGGATGACGACAAAGGGTTAATTGCTGCGTCCGAGTCATACCCTAGTGAGGTGGAGAAGATTTGACGATGAGTCGGAAATCATGTAGTTTCGGTCACGTGCACACTAATTAGTGTTGCTACTTGTTACTTACCCTTTTGTATTTGCAACCTCAAGCCCATCGGGTTGAATGTCTGCGCAGGTCCTTCGGTGTGGCACGGCGGCACGACGTTCTCTGTGCAACTCATGCCTGCTCTCTCGTCGCGCCAAAGTTTACTACTCACATTCCGCTCTTTCTTCCATTGCCGGTCGAACCCCCTCCGCCTCCGCGAGTACAAGTGACCGGACGCGAACGGCCGCTCGGAGTGATCCTCATCATGCAGTCGTAGACACAAGAGACCCGCTCGACCCGACCCGGCTTGATCGTTACCTTTCTTCCATCACGGTAGCCACTTTGGAACCGACACTGGACGACGTCGAACGATGCAAACCGGCAAGCTTTTCTCGGCCGGACTCGTCGCGCTACGCGACGGAATATACGAACTTGTTGGAGACGCTCTGTCGGTCGTTCAGCAAGGATCAACTACGCCGTTTTACAGAGCTCTACAAGCTCGACCCAATATGGACCCGTTCATCGCGTAGGAAGACAGAGTATGCAGAGTCAATAATTGAAAAGGCGTGGGGCTGGCCATCGCTGAAAGAGATAGAGAGAAAACGACGCGATGAGACTGAAGTGCTTGTGAAGTGTCAGTTTTATCCTTTTCCATGTCATTTCCGCTCCAACGAATTATATTGCAGCATTCACGGTGACACCCAGCCAGCTATTCCTGATAATGGGAAAAGGTGCGAGAAACAAGTTTCCTCTGATGGTTTATTCATGCTTCCGGAACAGACGGGGCTGATTTGCTGCACTTGTCGGTGCAATACAATGTACACATATCCTTGACGTCCAGTCCTCTTTCTCTACGTGTTGAAGGTCTACGAGGTTCTCTAAAGGGTTTGACAGAGCATATTAGCTCTTTAAAGAAGGTAAATTGTATTGGCTATGCTCACATACCTATTAAACCTCACCTTCCTAGGGTATAATTGACGAGATATTTGAACTTCCGACTGGTCGCCAAGTCCGCACAGATCTGCTACAACGCATATCTCGGCTATCTGGCGCGTACGTCGAGAATCATGGCAATAGAGGCAAGGTGTGCATGTTCCACCCAAGGTTCACGAAGCCCTGCTCACTGTCACACAGATCCGCATATGTGCCAAAGATGTCAGTGACATTGCTGCTGTCAAACGGTTAGCGCTTCGCGCTTCAGTGGAGGTCGGTCCACTTTGTGATAGTCACCTGAGTTCGGGATAGAATATATCAAACCTCTAGGTTGGAACACAAGCACGGACCGTCTGTTATGATCCGCCTAGCAAAACTAGCGATTCCCCCATCGAAATCTCGGATCCGCCCAGATACTCTATATATCCATTCGTCGCACCCTGCTCGTTCCCATGGACGATGCATACCGGGAGTGCATTCCGGCTGCGCCGAGTGGCGGACTGGTTGGGTGCTCACTCGTACGAAGACATAGCATCTACTGGTGGCATAGTTGATAATCCACACCGCCTGCTCAACTTCGATCAGTGAGTGTACTTCAGAGATTGCTGACATAGCTGATCGCGCTATAGAAGTAAAGAGGAGCTAAGCCAACTCGTCCACCCTACGGTGCCTGAAAACACCTCATATCGTCGGAGAATTATCACGGCTTCGTATGTATTTTTTTGATTTCCAGATGGTGGATATCCAGTACTAAAGGATAATCAGGCTAGGTCACATCTTAATGTCATCAGGCGACAAGTCACAACGACCTACGATATTTCCACCGATAAGAGGTACTTCTTCTCTTCCAGAAATCCTCAAATGGGTTGAAACCTCCGCAACACCATTGGATTTTGTTCCGAGGTTCGTACTACCTGGTTCTACCTGAGTCACGATCAACTTGTTGTTTGTACAGCGCCCCATCTGCTATGATGACGGTCACCACCAGTAAATCAAGACTTCTTCATCGGCTGGTTTATAGGACATTGCCGCAAATGGCAGGCGATGATTCCCGACTACCTCCGCATGTTTTGAAGCTCGAAATCGAGCTTGCTGATCCTTCAACCACCAATAATCAAGCTACACAAGGTCTCGAAAACGAATGCCTCAAGGACGTGCTATCGTCCGACGAGTTGTTGAATACAAGCCCAGATTCCGATTCTTCCCCAGGAAGTGAGACTCCGCTGGGCAACCTAACTGAAGCATTGGATGAAGGATCACACTCGAACTGCCAAGCAGGTAGGGAAGCGTACATCAATCTGATGTTGCCAGACCGGTCAGTACATCTATGAACCATTATCTTTCCGAGGTGACGTCTTGCCATCAAGCCCAATGGACGTGCAGCTTTGTGTCTTTGACTCGAATGATATAGTTTTGGAACAGCAACCACAAGTCCTTCGGGTCTATGCCCACAGCCTTCAAGTTGGTGATATGTAAGTATGTTCAGCATCAGTTGAAATTACAATACTGAGCGTCCACATAGCTCGACCGATACCCAACTTCCACAACCCAGTCCACCATTGACATTCAGCTTTGAAGGAAAGGCATACTATCTTCATGAAAGTTCGAGGTCAAGACAAAGCTATGGTTCGGTCACGTTATCAACCATTTCAAATCGTCGCGCTGCCAGTCATTCGGTGGAAGTCTGTAGCGAGAACATCAAGGATCTTCAGAGTGCGCAGAAAATGGAGCTGTGCCAGGTCAGTCTTTCATTCACCCATGGTTCGTAAACTCAATGATTGCTAGGTGAAATTTGATGGCGCTATTGAGGGTTCGAATTGGGAATCTTTCCTCGCTGCATGCGACCAACTTAGCACAGTATCCGTTGAGTCGCGAAGCAAGAAGGATAAACTGCAGACGGTTTACATAGAGAAATGATATCTCGCTGTCCGGTTCATGACATGCAATGCAATGCAAACAGGAAATATATGTGGTATTGCGAGTCTTCAAATACAAGTGAAATGAAATGGACGGAGGCTCCAGCTATTTGCGTCCACCGCTCCTTCCTTTCGCCTTGTCCTGACGCTTTTTGGCTCGTAACTAAAAAAAATGTGATCAGCCTTCAGTTTATAGAACTGGCCCCAACAAGTCCGTACCTCTTTTCTCATCCTAGGGTCTACCATGGCGTAGCGACCTTTGACGCCTTTTGGACGACCTTTGATGCCTTTATGAGCACCCTTTGCGACCACCACTTTGATATCTTTTCTCTGGCCCTTTGCGGCGCCTTTCCGCATCACTTTCTCGATCTGCTGCGCCTTTTCCCGCTCAGACATGTCCGATGTTGCGTTCACACCCTCAGCTTTTTTCATGGCCTTTTCAAGGCGCCGGACAGCTCGTAGTTTCTTCCGACCTTTGGCTTCCGCAATTTTCCTGATCGGGCGTGCATCCAGTGCACGCTGACGTGCCTTCAAGGCTGCGACTGCCTCCTTCGTGACAGGGATGATGGGCTTGTAATGTTTCGCCTCGTCATCGAGGAACCAGGGAGGGAGCTCATCCTTGGCATTTAGAGAATAGCGATTGAAACCATCGTTCAGAAGTTGCGTTTTGGTGGTTTTGCGATTAACGAGCTGCTCTGCGAGGGTGACAGCTTCCGCGGTCGTTAGACCATGTTCTATACCTCATGTGTTAGTTTTGGTTCTAGACTCAAAGTCTGCAACCGTACTTTGAACGTAAGCCTGTTTGACTTGATCCATATTTTCATCCTCGACGCTCCACATGTCGTCGTCGTGCTGAGGCTCAGCGGGGACGGTCTCGAAATCGCTCGCTTCGGACTAGTCATCGTCAGAAATGGACTGGGACAAAAGGTTGGGTTGGTATACCATTTCGTGGTCGCTCTGCTGACTTGAATTCGAAATCATCTCCACCTCTTCAACCTCTTCAACCTCATCGTCCTCGTCGTCCTCAGTTGGTTCCGCCACGCCCTTGAATATATCTTGGCTAAACCAAACCTGCGCAGCGCGAGAAGGTGGTTGAGGGTCCGTATGTGTTTTGAGAGCAGGATCAGGTCGTTTCCGTTTCTGGCCAACAGTAGGTTCATCATCATCGCTCTCATCTGAAGAGAGATCGCCAATCTCCCTGACCGCCGCCATCTGCTCCCAGCCACCGTCTTCGCTACTGTCATCCCCACTCTCGTCCCCCTTTTCGTCTTTTAGGCCGCCCCATTCTTCGAGTTGGCCATTTTTCTTTCTCGCCTCTTGTACCCGATACTTTGCGTCCCTTTCTTTTAACTTCTCCTGATAGGCATCGTACATGTCATCGAGGTTAGCTTCGAGCGCCGACACTCTTTTCTCCCTTTCTTCTTCGGAATCACATATTTCTTCGTCGCTGCTTTCCACTTGATTTGCGTCATCCTCGTCATCGTCCGATGGCATCTCGTCGTCCAAGGCAATCTTGTTAATACCACCCTTTTTCCGAAGTCCTCTCTGCGTGTCAACCAAGTCGAACATGTCATCTTGACCCATGTTGAGTGACGCATCGTTCTGTTCGAGACCGATCTCCAGAGGAGTTGTCATCTGCAACTGCATCCGTTGGATGGTTTTTGTTTTGACTTCGTTAGCTCTTCTTCGAGCACGTTTTGTTTTCGCTGCCGCCTCTGCATTGCGTCTCTCAAGCTGACGTGGACGGTCAATCAGGGAAACCGTGGACACTACCAAAATCTCACCTCTTCTTGTATCTGTTGTTCCTCGTTACCCACTTCAGATATCTCAACTGCCTCCGTAAGTTCGGCAGCGGCCTTGGTCTTCACTTCCAAACCAAGCTTCGGGGAAAGTCGTGAGCAAAAGCTAGTTGATGATCTGAACTGCTTCACCTCCTCTCGCACAGCTATCCGCCATTTTAACAAGGCCTTGAAATCACCTTTACCTAGCACCTTGAGATCCTCACAGTTGGCCACAATGTCGGGAGTAGTGATGTCTAGTTCCAGCCACCTGTACAACAAGCGTTTTGATCCTGGAGAATTGAGAAATATGTATCTCGTACTGTTTCTCCTCGTCGGTTTTGAATGTGATTTTGTTAGCGAGACCGAGCACATTAATGGGTTCGGGGTCGTGGACGAAATCACCCGCAGATGTTTCCTTGAAGAGAGTATAATCGCCATCGTCATAACCGTCCCGCCGTCTGCGTTTTTTCTCTGGCTGAAAGACGTTGGCCTGGACGTTATTCGCCGATGAACTTTTGTCGGGACCGAACTGCGCTGAACCCAAATCCTTGAATACGTGCTTGGGGTCAAAGAATTTCGGATCAATATGTTTTGGGGCGAGGAACTGCCGGCAGACGACGAAGATCTCGGCAGAGACATTCCTTTAAATGATACTAAGTGACTGAATTGATGAAAACGAGACAGCTAACCTAGAGGAAGGTGGTTTCGTCGCCTCTACTTTGGCAAACAATTGATTAAACACCCAGATGAGATTGTTGTAATCGACACTTCGGAAGACTTTGGTGACGAATGTTCCTCCTTTGACCAAGAATTCTGCCGCCAATTTCAAACTCATGAGGACCAGCTCAGATTGGCTGTAAGCATCCTGAATCCACGCAGTACCGACATTGGGTGCACCGTCGTGAAGCACTACATCTGCTTTCCAGTCCTTGACTTCGGCTCGGAGAAGATTGCGACAATGGGTGGTGGTGATGTCTGCGGCAAACGTGACTACTCTTGGTATTGGTTTGATTGGTACCAAATCGACGCCTGAATTAAGAATAGTGATTGGTACGGGATAGATTCGATGGAGGGGCGCGACGCACCGACGATCACGCTGTTGGTTGGCATGTATTTACTTGCAACCTGAAGCCATCCACCCGGGGCTGCGCAGAGATCAATACAGCAGCGGGCAGACTCGAGAAAAGCATATTTCTTGTTGAGTTGAATGAGCTTGAAGGCTGAACGGGCGCGGTAGCCCTGCTCTCTTGAGAATGTCGGTCGTGAAGGAGTGAGATAGAGATAGCTACACGCACTTTGCAAGTTTATAATACTTGTCGATACGACCCTTTCCGGTTTTCTTTTGGGCCTTGCCCATGACTGAAGTGAAGAGTGGCAGGTGTTATGTAATAAACTACATGGGCGCAAGTTCAAGTTTAGGCTCCCATCTTGCATTCTCTCATGACTACAGCTAGCTCATCGTCGCCGTTGTTGAGCCCCGGACTGAGTGGTGGGGGTACATCTTCGTTCCTATGGAGGTCAGGTGCTATCTTGAGTCAGTCTCCATGTTCAGTTCTCTGGTGTGTGACTGACGACAACATAGCTTTCGCCGGAATGACCGCTGGAGCCTTTGGGTCACATATGCTCAAAAGCAGGTTCACTGCTGACGAGATCCAGGTGTGGGGGAGAGCAACTACTTATGCGGTCTGTAGACTCTCTTGGGAAGGGTCTT
>JBBPPE010000813.1:0-12069 GCA_038091835.1 Leccinum ochraceum
AGTACCATGTCAATGGAGGATCCTCACATACGGACTGCTTACCTTGGCGAGCTCTGGGATCGGGGCCACGTTATATTTGGGGTTGCCGATACTCTCGACATAGATGGCTTTCGTCTTTTCGTCGATGGCCGCCTTAAAGTCCTTGGGGTCATCTCCGTTGACGAACTTGACGCCGATGCCGTACTTTTTGAACGTGACTGTAAAAGCATGCGTGTCAACACATCCCGAGATGGACGGACGGAACTTCCGAACCTTTGAATTGGTTGTATGTCTACATAGTACGTGGGAACGGATCAGAGTCATACGGATCAAAGCAGATAAATTAAGTCCGTACCCCGCCGTAGAGATAAGAGCTATCAACGAATAAAAGCGCTGAGAAAGCGGACAGTCAAGACATACGAGGCAGACTTACGTCGATACGATATTGTCTCCCGAATCCGCGATCATTGAAATAGCGAGGAACTGGGCCGATTGGCCGGACGCCGTGGCCACTGCAGCCGCCCCGCCCTCGAGAGCGGCCATACGGGTCTCGAAGACGTCCTGGAACGGACATCTATTTCTGGAAGACTAAGATAGGGTGGGAGTGATGGACGCACGACAGTGGGATTTCCGATGCGAGAGTAAATGTGTCCGAACTTTCTGCAGAAAATAAATCAACAATCGCTTCAACGGAGGACCAAGAAACCGATGTACCTCAAACCAAAGAGATCGGCTCCGTGCTGGGTACGAATTGAGTCCCCGATCTTGTATAAGTGACCGAAGATGCTCACCTCGGAATCGTTGAAGACGAAACTGGTCGTAGCGTAGATGGGGACCGCACGAGCATTGGTGGTGGGATCGGGCACTTGGCCAGCGTGGAGCTGCAAAGTCTCGAATTCGAGGGGTCTAGCGTTCGTGGTCGCCCACGTATGTTTGATCAATCGTGTGTTTACAGCCTGGGCCAGGCCCGTCAAGGACAGCTCACCTGTTTGGAGTCTCGGCCATCACGTTTCACTGCCTGTGGTGTAGGGTTAAGAGGAGAATAAGGGGTTTAGATCAAGAGTTACCCGTATATAAGCGTGTAGTCGAATGGCGTGCTAGCATTACAGAAATATTGTACGCCATCGCGCCATCGGGGGCGTAGATAGTAGGATTTCTTCGGCCGGCCGGCCAGCGTTGATAGCGGATCGAAGTCGAACAAAAAAAGTTTTCTGCCTTCTCCCACACAAAGCACCAGAAGCCTCGATCGAGTGGGACTCGGGCCGCTGGTGATCGTATTTCAACTGGATGGAACTTGCGGTGTTAACATTACCCCATCCCCAAGGATCCATGGCTAGTAATGGCTGCTCTCTTTTTAGACATCTTGAACGACTCGGAATATCCTTCAACCACAATCTACGCCTACAATAGGGTGGGTCCGAGTCATCGTGCTCCTATCTATTAATTATGCAAGGTTCCAGAGAAGTCGACGGGGGGAGTCGGAGAAGGGCGAAGCAGATCGGGGGAAAGAACCAACCAATTATAGAATTATTTGACAGTCCTTGACAATGACAAGACAGCCCATTTGCACCCACAATGTCTTGAAGTTGGCAAGGCACCTTACAAAAAGGTGGACATGGTTGCACGTTTGTGGCCGCCGCAGCTTCTTTAACGTCAATTAATGGTTTTAATTGACACTCACGCCAAGAACGTGAATTCAAAGGCCAAGTAGCGTTGGGACTCGTGGGTTTTGCGGCCATTTCCAGATCCCACCTCTGAGTATCTCGAACGTACACCATCGTAAATAGAACTCACCATGTCGGAAGACAGACTGCGACAAGTTACAACAGGGTATTGTACAATGATTGGACTCTTTCCCGGGATATTACAACGCGCTCCTCACTTGCACTCCAGACCCGTCTGGTTGTAGAGGCACCACATCCAGCGCCTGCTCAAAGTCTGCAATGATATCCCTAATGTGTTCGATCCCAACTGAAACCTGCCATCGTGTGAGCCACCTTCCCAACATCACGCTGGTTCTGAATCAATACGCACCCGAATCAAATCCGGCGTCACGCCGGCCGACAGTCTCTCTCCCTCGCTCAGCTGCTCGTGCGTCGTCGTCCATGGATGGATCACGAGCGTCTTGGCGTCGCCCACGTTGGCGAGGTTGCTTGCAAGTCGGAGAGCGTCCACCACCTTGCTCGCGATGCCATGGTCTCCCTTGACACCGAAACACAACATTCCACCGTACGCGTTGGGGCGAAGCAGCTGCTTGGCCCGCTCGTGGTACGGGTGGCTCTCGAGACCGATGTATGACACCCATGCAACTTTGGGGTCCTTTTCGAGCCAGCTAAGACGAGTAAACTGAAACGCCGTATTAAAACATAGGAGACAGAACGGCGTACGTCGCTAGCGCGAGCGCGTTCTCGCTATGCCTCTGACCGCGCAGACTGAGCGTCTCGAGACCCTGAAGAAGGAGGAACGCCCCAAAGGGATTCAACGCGGGTCCAACATCGCGCAACAGTTCCACGCGAAGCTTTACAGCAAACGCAGTAGACCCAAACGCTTCGCTAAATATCAGTCCGTGGTAACCCTCCGAAGGGCTCGTGAACGAAGGGAATTTGCCACGAGTCCAGTCAAACTTGCCTATGACATGCATCAGTCACATTGATGACGGGTCAAGGAATATACATGCCAGAGTCAATGACGACACCAGCGATCGTCGTTCCGTGGCCTCCTATCCATTTCGTTGCACTGTGCACTGTAGGAACGTCATTGGAACGGAGATATGCATATGGTTAATCGACTGACCGACGATGTCCGCACCGAGTGAGATTGGTCGGAGGAGGTATCCTCCCATTCCAAAAGCATTGTCCACGATAAGCGGAATGCCGTGATCGTGTGCAATCTGATGGCATGGTAGAGGTTAGTTTCCGATCACGGATACTCATCCTGTACGGTTTTCTTACCTTTGCGAGCTCAGGGATCGGGGCGACGTTGTACTTGGGGTTACCGATGCTCTCGACGAAGATTGCCTTGGTTCTGTCGTCGATGGCTGCTTCAAAATCCTTGGGGTCGTCTCCATTGACGAACTTGACGCCGATACCATATTTCTTGAATGTCACTTTAGAATATTAGGGACGACGTCTCTGGATAGACGGACGAACCGAACCTTTAAATTGATTGTATGTCTAGCGGGAACGAATCAGAAGGGAACGGATCAAAGCAGACGAAATAGAATCTGTACCCCGCCATAGAGATAAGACCTATCGATACATAGACCCTGAGATAGGGATAGCCAAGAGACGTAAGGAAGACGTACGTCGACACGATGTTATCTCCCAAATTCGCAATTGTGGAGATAGCGAGGAACTGCGCTGATTGGCCAGACGCCGTCGCCACTGCAGCCAATCCACCCTCGAGCGCAGCGATACGGTTCTCAAAAACTTCCTGGATGACAAAGACGGAGAGACACGTCACGGAACACTGGATGGCTGCAGGGTGGTGAACCTAGACGCACGACGGTGGGGTTTCCGATGCGTGAATAGACGTATCCAACCGCCCTGCGAAGAAAAGAAAAGAAAATCATGAGCCTCGCTCGAACTCGTTGCTTTGTGGTGCAGATATCGCAAGCTGGGGTAGAGTCGATGCTCGCGCAGATAGACGCACTTTAAACTGCAGAGATCGGCCGCGTGCTGACGATGGACATGGTCTCAGCCATGGTATAGACGAATAAACTCGGAAGGCGCTCACTGCGGAATCGTTGAAGACGAAGCTAGTCGATGCATAGATGGGGACTGCACGGGCTTTGGTGGTGGGGTCGGGCACTTGGCCCGCGTGGAGCTGCAAGGTTTCGAATTCGAGTGGTCTGGCAGGACTGCGTGGCATCCGTCGATTGACCGGGCGATCGACCCGGATGCCGCTTTTCAGGCTCCGACGACGCGACTACAAGTCCTCGAGCGAGCGACGCACGCTCCTTGTCTCCTGCCGCGTCGTCAAGCGTCCGTATAGTCTCTGCATCCTCATCTTCGTCGATTTTTCGATCAGCCCTCACGCTTCAGTCTTTATACACGTTTTTCACTCCCTATCTCGCTTATTCTGTCTCTCGTTTTGATGGCTGGTCGCGGACGCAAAAGGATGACGGCAGCCCTGGCTCCCTCCCCGGGTCCTGGCGCTGTTTCTACCCCCGCGGCTTCCCCCCCTCGCCCCATTACGCCTCGTGGCTCCTCGCCCCCTGACGTCGGTATGCGTCCTTCTCGCTCTCGCTCCCGTTCCCGTTCCCCTCTCCCCCCTGATGCGGCTGTTGCTCCCGGTCCCCCGACTGGCTTTGCTCATTTCGCAGAGATGACAAGCGGTGCTCCACGCACCCCTCGTTTCATGCTCCAGCCGCCTTCTGATGAGCTCTCTCACGCGGTTCCCCTGACTCTCTCGGGCAGGGGCGAGCTTATCCGCACTCGTTCAATGGCTTCCTCGGGCGGCTCCCCTGTTGATGTTCCCAAGAAGAAAACAAAGAAGGGTAAGGAAAAGGCCCGGGAGGATCTCTCTTCCTCCCACTTGAGGTTTACCGATCGTCTTTCGACCATTCCCTCCCCTTCTCCTTGGACTTCACTCGCGGGCCCCGGCTGCCCCGGCTCGGCTCCTTCGTCTGCCCCTCCCTCCCCTGTCCTCTCCTCCAGGGTCCCCCTGGAGGCGGCTCCTTCCTACGCGGCTGTGGCTTCTCGCACGGCTCCTCTTCCCCCTGTCTCCCCCATCCTCACTCGCGCTCCCCCCGCTTTCACCATGAAGAGGGTCTCTCCCCTCGCCTCCGCTCTAGCTCGCGTCAGGGAGCTCCGCCAAGAACCCGGTGCGCCTGCTCCTGAACAGACGGCCTTCCTCCGTTCTGTCTTCGAGGAGGCCGCAGCCGGCGTGGACTTCTCGGATAGCGCTCAAGTGGCGGACCTTGTTGCCCTCCTCGGTCAGGTACTCCCTGACCAGGACTTCTCCCCTTTGATTTCCGCTGCCCTCCCTGCAGCTCCTCCCCGCGGTAAGCCTTCCCGGCTACTACCTCCCTTTTCAAGGGCCATTCTGACCTTTACGGCAGTCTTCCCCGCACCCGCGCCCAAGGTGCTCCTCCCTGCCTTTGCCCCTTCCCTACCTGCCCAGCCGAGCTTCACTCGCTCGCTCCCTCCGTCCGCGGCGCAGTTGACCGGACACGAGTTCTGTTTCCCCAGCAAAGTGGTGGAAATCATGCAATCGGGCTGGCGTAGTCACATCCCGCTAACCGCTCTCGTTTCCAAGGGTCCTGCAGCTCCTTCCTCGGAACCTTCTTCCTCAACGGGCAGATCCAGTCGCCCCCCTTCCTCCCTTCCCGTGCTAGAAGACAAGGACGAGCACCTTATGCCTGCGGCGGACTGGTGCCAGGCTTGGCCCCGCCTCGTCGACGCTATTCGCTCCTACCTCCCCTCTCAGCATAAGGCAGAGATTGCTGGCCTCTGGGACTCCCATTTCCAAGGTATCTGGCGTCGCGATGATTTTAATTCGAGCTTCACGCTCCTCATTCAATATGATATACGCATTCGCAAGGCGTACATCAACACAAACCTGATCTTCGACCCATCCGTGTGGCACCACGGTGTTTGGGATCAGGTCTTAAACGCTGCGCATGCCGCGCGTCTGCTGCAGTCCTTTCAGAAAGGAGTCGCTGCCTCTTCCGCGTCAGGTGGCCGCTCCTTCGTTGCAAAGACGCGTCCAACCCCCTCCTCGTCTTCTGCCCCGCGTTCTGCCTCCCGCTGCATCTTCTGCGGCACCCCCGGTTGCTTCAGCAGGAAGATCTGCGGCCTCGAGAAGACCGCCTTTCTCTCCCTCGTCAACGGCATCTGGCAGTCTGCTCGCGGTGAGCAAGTTTGCTTCCGTTTCAACGGCAGAGGCTGTTCCACCCCCGACTGTTCCCGCCTCCACCTTTGCTCCCGCTGCGGCGCTACTCACTCAGCCCAGGACTGCCCCTCCCAGTGATCTCCTTAAAATCGTCACTCCGTATCGCTGGCAGGCTTGGGAGTCTCTCCTTCGCGAGGCTGGCGTCTTGGATCAATTTGCGGATATCCCCAACGCCTTCCGTTACGGCTGGCGTTTAGGCGTTCCCGACTCATACTCATTGGAGTCTTCCTTCTTGCCCCCCAATCACCGCTCCGCTTTCGATCATTCAGACTTTATTCTTGACTACGTCGAGTCGGAACTCGCCGAAGGCCGTTACTCCGGCCCCTTCTCCCCTTCCGATCTTGAAGCCCTCATTGGCCCCTTTCGGACTAGCCCTCTGGGCGTTATCCCGAAACCTGGTTCGTCCAAATTTCGCCTCATTCAGGACCACTCGTTCCCTCGCGGCGACCCCGTCATCCCCTCCGTCAACTCCTTGATCGACACCTCCGGTCTTGAGGTCGACTGGGGAACCTTCAGCGACTGTTGGCTCTTAGTTGCTCGCTCCCCTCCTGGTTCCCAAGTCGCGGTTTTCGACGTCGAGGCTGCTCACCGCCGTTCCCCCCCTCGCTCCAGAGGATCAACATCTTGTCTGCGTCAAAATAGACTTCGCGCAGGCCACCAAGATCTTTCTTGACCACTGCGCTTCCTTTGGTGGCGCCTCCTCTTCCTTCCTTTTTGAACGCCCCGCCAACGGCATCGTTTGCATTTACCGCTTCAAGGGCGTGGACGACCTTGCCCATTGGTCAGACGACTTTATATTCTTCCGTTATCCGTCCGCTCATCTCCCTGACGGCTCTTATTCCTTCAGCTATGACGAGTCTCTTCTCTACTCCGTCGCCGACACACTAGGTTGGCCTTGGTCCCCCTCGAAGTGCCTCCCTTTCAACACATCCTTCCCTTACCTCGGCTTCTCCTGGGACCTTTCAAACAAAACGGTCTGCATTCCCGACAAAAAGAAAGCCAAGTACCTCGACCGCATCAGCTCCTGGGTGCCTGGTGCCTCTGTCTCGCTTAAGGAGTGTCAGTCCGTCGTAGGGTGCCTCCAACACTGCACGCTCGTCTTGTCAGAGGGTCGTTCCCGCCTCCCTTCCTTGTTCCGCCTCGCCTCTTCGTTCAGGGACCCTTCAAAACCTTTCGTTCGGCATCGCATCTCCCAACCCGCCTTAGCGGACATTTCCTGGTGGCGCGATCGGCTTAGCGCAGCCTGGTGCGGCTGTACAATCTCCATCCCATCCGACCCTCTCCCTATCTCCACCTTCGTCGACGCTTCTACCTCCTTCGGCATCGGTTTCCTCTCGGACAAGCGTTGGCTAGCCTGGCGTCTCCTGGACGGTTGGAAGTCAGATGGTCGCGACATCGGTTGGGCGGAGATGGTGGCGATCGATCTGGGCCTGCGCACGCTTATTCATTCGGGTTTTAGCAATTGTCACTTAGTTTTCTTCTCGGACAACCGTGGCGTTGTAGATGCACTAGCCTCGGGCAGGTCTCGGAATCCGCGCCAAAACGAGGTCCTCCGCCACATTGTCTCCAATTTTCGCGATCATAATATCTGGCTATCAGTTGAGTGGGTCGAGTCCGCCGCGAACCTCGCCGACTCCATCTCGCGCGGTCTCTTCCCCTCCTCCCTCTCTCGTCATCCCCGCCCTCCGCCTCTGCCAGTTTACTTAAAAAATTTGGTAGTCTTCGCTTAATTTAGCTCCCCCCCCCTCGTATTCCTAAGAAGTTGGTACATTGTTTTTGATACACTTGTTGGTATTCATTGCGTTTGGCACGCTTCGCTCTCATCGCTCATGTCTGACACCCTACTCGCCCCCACAAATGCTTTCACGCTCGCCTGGGACTCGCTCATTCGCGGCCAAGCATTCACCTTCTCGTCCCATTCTTCCGCCAGAGTCGACTTGGCTCTGTCGCGCGCCTGGGCCGACTCGACCTCCGCTAAGTACCAGGCTTCCCTGGGCATTTTCCTGCGTTTCTGTGACTCCGAACGCGTTCCCGCCGGCCTACGCCTCCCCGCCAGCGATGAGCTTCTCTGCCATTTTGCGGCCTCCAAGATCGGCCTGGTCAGCGCCGGCACAGTGCAAGGTTATCTTGCAGCAGTCAAGGCCTGGCACGTTCTCAACAACAAACCCTGGCTCGGCTCCTCGCGCCTGCGCTACATTCTCAACGGCGTTGCGAATATGGCGCCTTCCTCCTCGCGCCTGCCTCCTCGCCCGCCGGTTACCCGCTCGATGCTCATTCTTCTCGCCCGCGGATTCAACCTCAAATCCAACCTCGATGTCTGCTGCCTCGCAGCGGCATGCATGGCCTTCTGGGCCCAACTCCGCTTGGGCGAGATCCTCTCCCCCTGGGAGACTTCCTTCTCCCCTTCCACGACTCAGCGGGCTCACCTCCTCCCTCCTTTCAACGAGAATGGCTCTCGAGTGTGCCACCTGCCTTTCACTAAGGTCGCAAAGTCTAAAGGGGAGGACGTCGTTGTCTGCCGTCAAGCAGACGCATCGGACCCTATCGACGCCCTGGATCTGCACCTCCGGGTCAACGACCCTCCTCCCGACTTTCCTCTATTCTCCTTTCTCTCGCCGCAGGGCTGGCGCTGTCTCACCCGCCGCAAATTTCTCGCGCGCTGCAACGACGTCTGGACCTCCGCCGGTCTTTCTTCCTTTACAGGACATTCCTTTCGTATCGGCGGCACCACGGAACTCCTTCTATCTAGAGTTCCTCCGGACGTCGTCAAAGCGCTCGGGCGCTGGTCATCCGACGCCTTTCTCCACTACTGGCGCTCCCTCGAACTCCTCGCTCCGCTGCACGCCGAGCTCCTTCCTCCCCGCATCTAGCCTTCCTCTCTCTGGCCTTCCTCTCTCCCCCTTTCCTGGTCGGTCTGGGCCGGGGCCTCGCGCCCTGCGTTCGCCTCCCGCGGCTGACGCCTTCCTCCTGGGCCGGTCCGCTACTTCCTTGGCGCTACGGCTCGCACCACCCAGACCATTCTGGACCCTGTCACGTGCCAACCCAGCACGGACACGGATCCAGTTTGGCCTCCCCCACCTTTTGGAGACCTTCCACCCCCTCGAAGACGGACGAGAGAGCCGGAAAGCGTGGCATCCGTCGATTGACCGGGCGATCGACCCGGATGCCGCTTTTCAGGCTCCGACGACGCGACTACAAGTCCTCGAGCGAGCGACGCACGCTCCTTGTCTCCTGCCGCGTCGTCAAGCGTCCGTATAGTCTCTGCATCCTCATCTTCGTCGACCCACCCTCCCTTTTCCCTTTGCATTTCTTTCTTACCCCGTTTTCATTTGCATATTCCCTCTCAGTAGCTCATTTTCTCGTTTTCATTGTTCTTAGCCTGTGTAATTACTGTCCGTACTCTACAATCGTATATAAAGCCTTTCCTCTCTGGAGTGTCTCCATGGTTTGTGCCGTGTCCGCTACTTCCTTGGCGCTACGGCTCGCACCACCCAGACCATTCTGGACCCTGTCACGTGCCAACCCAGCACGGACACGGATCCAGTTTGGCCTCCCCCACCTTTTGGAGACCTTCCACCCCCTCGAAGACGGACGAGAGAGCCGGAAAAGCAAAGTTGAACGTAAGAAGCACAGTATAATGTTGATCACTGGTTGATCACAAACAGTTCTGGGTATGGCTCACCTATTTAAATTTGGATCGGACATCGCAACTCACGTAGGGCGTTTGAGGTAAAAGGCAAAGATGAACCAAAAGTCACGTGTGAAGTGCGATCCCGAGTTCTAGGACTGCACGTAATCGCGGCATTAAGGAGAGATGTCAGGGACTTTGATGATTGAAGCCTTCGGAGATTATGTGTTGGCCGTGGATCGTAGTAGTTATTGCAGTAAATGGTGTAGTATTTCTGTCCGAATAATAGTTGCCCGGATCACCGCTTTTTCTTTTTTTTTTGGTTCCATTTTCGTCCCTTTTGGGGTCAGACCCTATGTGGGACGTAGTAATAGGGGCCTTGCCCTGCCGCGTCCCTGGTTCCACGAATTCCCCGCCAGGCCAGGCCTAAGCTCTCCGATCGCCCTTGTCCGCGCTAGGGCCAGCTGAATCAGATCCTTCAGCGGCTTGAGATTCTCGTTTGGAATCATTAGTCCCAGCTCGATCGTTGCCATCATCAGACTGTTTCTGCCGGTTCTGACCCGACTTGTGGTCCTGATTGTCGGCAACCGAATGCGCGATCTCAATGACCTCGGCGGCAGAGATGACAGCCTTCGACGAAGACCGTTCTGGGTTGAGTTTGTCTCGCCAGAGCTCACTCTGGATGTGAGAGCCCAAACCGAACCACAGTTTCATAACTTTGTCACGTTCGCCAACATCACCGATCAGGTTCCACAGCTCCTGGAGTTCGAAAACGATTCGACTCGCGAACTGTCTTGGTATTTTGGTAAGCACGACGAAGCTTGTCCCGTTGTTTCGTTCGGAAGTTGACTGGGAAGCAGTGGTTGAACATTTCAACGAAGAAGTCCCTGAGCTTCCTCTTGTACTGGTTGTCAGAGACCTCCTGCAGGTAATATTCATGAGCTTTTCCCGTAAGGAAATGCGCAAGCACGAATGCTCGGTGCGTCTGAGGCACTTGACCAGCATCCACGTAAGCTGTACCCTCCGTAACGAAACGATGGAACGCGCGTGAATCACTGGCAGGCGACCCATCGTACTTCGTTGGTGGGATTGGCTTCAGTTTACCATATCCCTTTTTGCGGCTATGAGAGCGTTTTTTGCGTCCCTTTTTAGCCTTCTTTTTTCCATGCCCATGCTGTCTCTTGCTCCGGGAACGTCCTGAAGACGAGGACGAAGAAGAGGAGGATGACGAGGATGACGATGATGATGAGGACGAACTGGTCCCGCTATCATCAGAGTCACTGCTGTCCGGGTCAGATGAACTGGTCGAGCTATCCGAGCTGCTGGATTCCGAGTCAGGGTTACCCGACGGAATTCGCCTTCCATGTAACAAGCGTCCCAGGTAGCTACCCGGCGCGATCTATTGCACAGGCTCCAGTTTACGAGAGCTAGTGGCCCGAGGACGACGACTCTCTTTGCCTTCAGCGCAGACTCGATCATTCCTTCGATCGGGTTTTTGGAAGATTGAGTCAACCGAGCAGGCTTTCGGAGTATTCGTTGCTTCGGATGGCGTGGTTAGAGCTGGCTCAGCCGTCTCAGCCGTCTCAGCCGTCCGTTGCTTCTGTCGTCGTTTCCAACGATCGAGTTCCTTACGCTGGGCTTCGACGTCCGTTTCCTGGTCGCCGAGCGTAACAGCGCCCCAGTTGCGGGGGTCAATGGTCTTACCCTTAGCTTGGACTGCATCCTCGCCAGGGAACTCGTCGGTCTCGACATCGGTGGCAGATTTCTCCGCCTTTTTACGCTTTCGGATGGTATTCCGTTTGGTAAGACCACACTTGGCCAAGTTTATTGCTTTTAACTGCCTCTCGTACTCGAGATCAGTTGCGCAAGTGGAAATGCTAGGTAGGGCTGCCGCCTTGCTACACCTAGGCTCTACTGTCTGCCATTCAAGCTCTTTTGCCTGAGGATCCTCCGTTTCCTCTCGGTACTCGCCCGGAAAGGAAGGGGTATTGGCATCATGGACACTCTGTACAGCTTGTTCGCTCTCATCGTCTGTGGAGACGGCAGGAGACACCTCGTGCGGTGGAGCGGAAGCAAAGCGTACTGCATCATCGCGATGACGTCGTGGTGCAGGTGTTTTTTCGTCGAACGCAGCTACATCGCGATAAGATCGCGCGGCTCGCGTCGGTGTACTACCGGCTCCAGGGTCATCTAACCCGAGCTCGGCTTCTGATACGCTGGGGGACAGTGACGATTCCGGATTTCCCTCAGCTTGCAGCTGCGGCGCCTCATCGGTCACGTCGCTCCGAGCAGCTGTTTTACGAAGGCTGTATTGATGCATGATATTTTTTGAGGACGTACTGATAGTTTTGAAGGGTGATAACTTACGGTCTCGGGGTGTCGACGTGTTGAGGTACTTGAGGGTGGCCAGCCCGTAGGTCCACGACAGTCGATGGGAAAGGGAAGAGAGTAAGATAAGAGATAGAGAGAGTAACCGTCAAAAAGATGTGACAACTTTCTAGCGTACTAGGCAAGGTGTTCAACACACGGAGCAAACCAACGAAAGACGGGGTTCAAGATGTGTCTGA
>JBBPPE010000815.1:0-12055 GCA_038091835.1 Leccinum ochraceum
TATACCCTTTTCACCTGTCTCTCCGAAAGCTTGCCACCCCGCCACCAAAATCCGGAGCAACTTGAATGGGAAGATCTGCGCTCCACAATCGCTCCACACCTAACGTCAGTTTACCGTCGATCAAGGATTCGCGACCATCGCTCTATTTCCAGTGACTCTTCTACGATTTCGAATCCGTATATATGGTTTCTTGATGCGCCCACGGATCCCGGGAGCCCTTGGAAATTAGGAAGCTTCAAACAACTCCGTAATACTCCATCCAACTTGAAGAACCAGGTCGACAATTGTCTAGTCATTCCTTTATAGGATTTGGTTCACGGCCCTTCAAGATCTGGATATCGCGGTAAGCATTGGCACCCACGACGTTTTTCGTCTTCAAGTTGTTAAAAATGCATGCACAGCTAGCATCCAAAGAATGTGCGGAGTGTTTCAGCTCGTGTCGGGATATGAAAAGACACGTACACTTGCTTCCGCTTATCTGGCATAGGTCCCGAGTCGAGCAAGAGACCTGTTCATTCGGTGGCACTAGAACCGGCCAATATCATAGGGCTCGTTTTGTCTGTCAGATTAACTTGAACGTGGAGTCAAGCTGTATCCCATAGTCTTGTTCTATCGCCAGACGGTAGCCGCAAGTAACACGCGTGCTCCACCACAACTCCAAGATAGGCTGAGCCTCAGGCTGCTTGACCGTCATCTGAGAGCCAGCTCACCACTGGGATCCCGAGACAAACGGCGAACATTCGGGCATCAATCAAAATACCCTGATGGCTCTGCCTCGATCCTCGTGGTCTACACGCGCCCCATGGGCCCCACCACACGTATGGTAGGCACGTTGGGCCTGACATCATTAAAAATACCTAACATGTTAATTTCGGTGCCGTAGTTTTTCATTCGCTACATAGCGTCGCCGAAGAAACACTTTTACAATCTTATTAACAGAATAACTTAGCGCCACACTCCCAGGACGCTCCGCCCGCAGTCATGAAACGAGTCGGGTCCGATGCTGTGCCCAAAGCATGTTTCCGTTTCCCCGTTCATCCTGGGATCGCTGTCGGAGCCACCGCAGTTGTGGAAACATGGACGATCGGGCTCGGGGAATGGGCTGCTCATTAGCGAGGCAATGTTCAGACAGCGTCATCGCCATCGTTCACTTGCTCTCAGTCAAAACAACCTACGACAGGATTGCAATGTTGATTTTGACTGTCCTACGTGAATATTGCTTGACACCTCGAGCTTCTGTGTGTTTGCCACTGGTATATTGTAAAAGAAAAACAAGGTATCTTTGGTAGGAGCACATGAACTTTGGAAACATAAATAATCACGAGATATAAATAGAGCAAAACTAAGCGGGATCATCGAGTTAGATTATTTCCTACCCGCGTCCGCAAGAACCACTTCGCTCTCGATGGTTATACGTCCAGAAGCTTTCAGACGTTCGATCAATACATCTCCGAACGCAACCATGGGCGTGAGCACGCCGCCGCGCTTGGCAAATGATGGGAGATGTTCTGCCTCCAACACGAGGGACAAGGCACACTCCGCGATCATGACTGTTTAGCAAAGCATTGGTCAACTTCAAGTGTTCCGTGGCAGGTGGAATTGATTGCTTACCTGAAGATAGCAAGTATCCTGGTTCTCCCTTACCGCGGAATATTGTCCGAACGCTGGTCGACCGCCCCTGAGCGTTAGGCAATGAAGTCGTTATATTTGTGATGTTGAGGGAGCCCGCCTCCAGTTGTCTGTAAACAAGCATTCGGCTACAATCAGACCACAACATTACGTCCAACGATGAGCAGGCGTACTCATCAGTGGGACCATCACCCGACTGCGGCATGAGCCTACGGGCCAGTGACCGAGCCTGTGGTACAATGAAATCAATGAATAGCTAGAAATACCAACAAGGGTGACACCTACAGGCGGAAATAGCTTCATAGACAGTGCCACAGTGAACAAAAACAGCACCACGAGAAGCGAGTGAAGTCGACTGGGAAGTGCCAGGAATTCTTCATACTTGAACTGCGGGCCATAGGACCACTCTGTCCTATCCTCGTGTTCGCCAGACTGTGGGGAGGTGCTCAACACGAGATCGGGACTCCTCGTTGCAAGCTCGAACAAGCCCCAGGAGCGGTGCACGACTTGCAAATTCACGACCGCCATGAGATACAAGGCTCCTTGGACTGCTGGTTTCTCGAATGGAAGCGAGTAGAACATCTTGTGTCGAGGGCCCTTTACGCCTAGGACTTGTAGTGGGTCAGTGCATTAATATTGACACATCCCGTCTGTCGAGCGCGGCAACATACTTGGGCTGAGCGCAAAGTCCTGCCTTGCTGCGTCGAGCTTGTGCTTCGGAACTTCCTCTAGGTGGGCGAGGATAGATGAAAACGTCCCACCCGATATCCCTATACCACGTAGTTCCCATGCTGAGGTGGACATATCCACTGTGGTTGATGGCCCCGCAAATGACTTGAGCGTTTTATTGCCCAAGTACGCGAGGATGTCAGAAGGGACGGAATCAAGTCCAGCACAGGGGACGATCACCGATCCCGAACGGCTTGCGGAATAATCGAACCTACACATCACGTTAGGTACTGTGGGCGGACGGAGAGTGCATGGCAAACTCGCTCGAAAATGATATCCCTGACCCAAGGTGCCTCACCTGTGAGGTCGACGTAGTGCCTGCCGTGACGTACGCACGCCCTGACCACAGGTGTTCCCCAACGCCAATATGGACCGACAGCATTGATGATGACTCGGGCACGTTGAACGACTGCGTCGACGTCATTCGCGTTTACCACGTCCACGACAAATGTCGGAACCTGCACTAGATCGCCGCACTCGTGCAGCAGAGCCTTGAGCTTTGAATCTGACCGCGCAGCTAAGCCGAACGAGAACGCCGTCCGTTGCGGATGGTTCGCCAAGTAGCGGGCAATCAACCGACCAGTATAGCCTTCACGTCAATGCCTCAGTGAGCGTCAAAGAAAGTGCAAAAGGAGGGAATTATGTTACCTGTCGCACCGAGGAGCAAGATATCGAGCATGGTGGTCGTCAAATGTTGAGAAGCTGCAGCCTCGGCGACACCTCGAGTTCGGCGCCACGTAACGTGGCAGGCACGGCTTGAGATCCCACACCTGTCACAGGCACCTCGCGAAGTGCGCATGCAGCACTGATCACGACTTTCCATCCTGATCGTGTACGAAAGATAGGGAGTCGACATTATACACTATGTACAAGAATGGTCTAGTAAGTAAGAAAGAAAAACGAACGAGACATTATGCATTATCCGTCAAACATGCTGCCGTCCATTCGGACGCCCATGTTTTGTTTCACATCCATTCCCAAACGCTTCATCCGTCCAATCTTCGAGTGGGTATATTTATTAGAGATGAAAGCATACAACTTGACAAATTCTTACCTCGACCCTTTCGTTCTGTACTTTGCGTAATTCCAACAACTGTTCCCGAGACAAATAGGTCTCTTGATCAATAATGGCCTTCTTGTGTCTCGTGGCGTGTGCTTTCATATCCGTGGTAGGATCATATCTATCTTCCGAGGGCGGGACGAACTCTCCTGATCTTAGAGAGGTCATCCGACGTTCATACTCTTCCATGTGATAGTACTTTTCGTGGGGTAGAGTGGCTAGTAAATTTGTTGGAATCCCATCTCCAGAGGTAGTGGAGGATATGACCACACCTGTATTGTAATCTTCCACAAACACAGCAAATTCCTTTCGCTCCTGGTCTTTGGATAACGCCTCCGGATTGAGTTTACGTTCTTCGAGGAGCCACGTTCTAAATTCTTGCGTTTTATTATAGAAACTAATGAAGCTGCGTCAACTCGTGGATCCCATTTGGAACAAAAAATTCCTCACTCGGACTCGCTGATAATTCCGTATTTCCCCCAGTGGGCACTCGAACTCATAGTCCCTTGTTTTTTCTTCTGCAGGACCACTTAGCACCGATAAACGAGCTTGGGGCAAGGATGTCCCACCTTTTTCTCTTTCTTCTCTTTCCGTTTGCGCTCCTTTTCTTCACGTGTGCGGTGTTTTTTCTTTTTGTGTCGTTTGCGATCAGACCCTGAGTCTGAATCTGAAGGGCTGGTGGCAGGCGATCGGGATCTTTTCCGCTTGTCTTTATTACTCCTGTGATTGTGTCTTTCTCTTGAGCGGGAGCGAGAGGATGATCTTAGTCGTCTTCCGGCGGGTCCGCGGGAAGTTGATCGAGACCTCGACCGTCTCCTAGGAGAAAGGCTGCGCGAGTGAGAACGATGCCTCCTGGGTCGCATTGGTTGGTCCTTATCGTCCAGTTCCGCACGTCTGGAGCCTTCAGGTCTGTGTGGCCGTCGGTCGCGTGGCTCGTGCCTATCTCCGCTGTGAACCCAGGAATGGTCACGGTCCCTCGACCGACTGCGAGTTCTGCCACGGTGATGAATTGAGGACATTGAGGGTCCAGATGAGTCTGTTGTCAGAGAAGAAAGTCTTAGATGGGCGGACTGGTGATACTGAACAAGTTATCTCCAGCACTCCCACGGTGCCACCAGGCGTTGTTTGGATCGGAAGCCTTTGGTAAACAACTTAACTCACTTCATTTCCACTAATCCACTCGACGCCGAATAGCCGATAGGTCGACGATGCGCCCCCTCCGCTTCACCAACTATATTTGATGAATGTCCAATATCCGCACCGTAGCAGACGCCTTGTGTTACTCGCGGTATGATGTATTCCCACGAGGTTTGCGGATTATCATGAACGCTCTCGCAGCCGGCCACAAGTTTTCCTCGAAGTTGCAGCAACCGCTGTCCACGCTCCATCAATTCGGCAGGCCCACAACCACCGCTAACGGCACTAGTAAGCATCACTCAGCATAGGGGTTTTTCTGGCATAGTCGAATAACTTTTTGTAAATCAGTCGTGCCAGTGGTCCAGAATCAGGGCACACCTGCTTTTTCTAGCAACTTTGTGACTATCAGTATAACACGGTCCAAGCTGATCAGGATGAAACTCCAGGAAAATACCATCTTGCATCAAGTTTTTACCAGTTATCTCCGTTTTTAGTCATAATTTTCACTTCGGCGTCATGGCAATGCTTCACCCTTGGCCTCATTCGCCAGGCATTGTCTAAAACCCACCTCATGGCGTGTATATCGCCTGGCATGCATGCTTCAAAAGTCGAAATTTGCCCCGAACTGCACTGCTGTTCTATTCAAGTTGCGCCGTGACACGCGTCCGATACTCTCCGCGATTATTGGTAATATGTAATACGACCCCGTGGTATGAGGGTGCCGGTGAGCCATCATCGCGGCGGAAGTCGTGCACCAGGCGGTCGCGATCAATGAATCTGCCGCCCCCCTCCGCCAGGGCGGTGAAGCCGCGTATCGCACCACCACCAGTCCTGGTCGTCATCGCCATTTCATCGAGCGGTGTACTGGTAAATGAACCACTATGTCATTCCTCACAGCAGAGAGCGGGGACACCGATGTTTTATAACCCCAGATGATGTTGTTTCATATTTTCCCATTAAAGAAGCACCCAGCCAGATCAACATTCTTCCAACATGGATTCCTACTATTTGCATTCTCTCCCTGGCTCCCAAGCTTCTGAAGACGCGTGTACCCAGGCTGCTCAGAGGTCAGCCCTGTCGTTTTTGATGCGGCGACAGCTTGCTTACTGCCTGCTCGTTTTAGCATGGAGCAGCACTCTAGACTCTATTCTCTTCAAGGGGACACGTCGCAGCATCTGCTGTTCGGGCAACAGTATCTGCTGCCTATCCACGGTGGTCATGGCTCTTTCCCTACACATCAGATGCTCCGGCCAAATTCTGGACCATCATTCTCTCCACCTGCGGAAAGCAGGTTCAGCAGGGCTACTTCGTCCATATCTAATCACGGCTACTACCATGCCGATCGCGCATCCGTCCCACACCAAGGATGGGTTCAACAACCTTACCCAGATATTCCAGCTCCTATTCCAGCGTCGGGCGCAGTCATGCAATGGCCATACGATGCTGTAATTGGTAATTGCGCATCTGCTCGCCGCCAAAATCCGAGCCAATCATCTCCCGCAGCAAATAAATTTGCTGCAGATCCGCCCTTTGACCCAGCCTTGCAGGTTAACGTCCCGGTTCCAAATCCCAATGAAAATATTCCATCATCGGCGGGCAGTTTTACTCGCCGCCAAAATCCGAGCCAATCATCTCCCGCAGCAAATCGGTTTGTTGCGGATCCGCCCTTTGCCCCAGCCTTGCAGGTCAACGTTCCGGTTCCCAACACAAATGAAAATATCCCATCATCGATGGGTAGTTTCCCGATCCCTGACCAGACATTACCACCGACGCACCGACGGCCGGTATCGCCGCCATTTCCTCCAATCGATCCACAAGACATCGAATATGCACAGTACCGCTATGGGAAGAAACGATCCTTCTATCGGTGCCGCTTTGATCTCTCCGGCAGCCCATGCAATAAATGGATCGTCGGCGACAGAACTCGAGTGCTAAGGCACCTTCGGAGTCACCACCATCTCCAAACGGGTCCCGCCGCTCCCGCGGTTTGCCGCTGGGAAAAGTGCACGCACTCTCGGCCGATGAAGCACGAGAACCTCTCCCGTCATGTTGTCATGCATCTAGGCGTGAAATGGAAATGTCCTCATTGCAGTCGTTTATTTTCGCGTGACGATGCTGTGCATCGACACATGGAACGCATGGCTCCAGGGATGGAAGTCAGTGAAGCTGAAGTAATGCCAGGTCGCGATGCACGCGCCATAACTGATTCGCAATTCAAGAGGGTTCGCACTGCTTAGACTGTGCTCGGCGTGGATGGTCTTTCTCGTGGATACCCTTGGAAGGTGGTGTTTCAGATCTTCTACATGTATCTTATTATAGTCCCATGGTCTCCTCACATTTAATACGTATTTGGTGATTGTAGCCGTTCAGTCTTTTGAGTTATCGTTGTATATAGGCTCGTGTTAACAATGTGTGTTACGAAATCCCGGATTGCATTTCCGGCGTTGTTTGAATCAAGGGCCCCAGCCAAACAAACCTGTAAAGGGAACATTTTCTCATATGCCAATGTCGAAAATTCACGTATGACATACATCCCAAACACTTTGGTCGTCCTTGGTCGCTCTGTGTCTGAAAGTTGTGCTAAAGGGTCACTAGCTCGATGTCAACGTCCCGGAGAAACGTCTCTACCTCAACCAAGCGCCCTGCATCAATCCACATGACCTCCTCTTACAATTCCGCACCCACGAGCAATATCGACTTGTCAACGGTTCCAGGACCTTCACAAAGCTCCACATCAGGTCACTATTCCATGTCCTCTGCAGGTTACCCACCACCAGATCGTCACCGACCGCCTTCTCCGCCGGCTTCGAGCTACTTTGCCTCTTTCGCAGACTCCCAGTTTGCAGAACCGCAGCCCACGCCAGACGCGACAAGTCACTTTGCATACAGCACTACTCTCAGACGACACCACGCCGAACCGAGGGGCCTTATTCCGCAGAAAGTTGGTGCGGAAGGTTTACTCCAGAAAGTCTTTGCGGCAGTGACGGGCAAACACCCCAGGGATGCCGAAGCCGGCTATCCGCTGGTGAACGACCGTTCGACCCCACCTCCAAGGACGAACCGGGAGGAGAGACGAGATACACCCTCTGCACGGTTTGCTCACTGCAGCGTTGAGGTACGACATTTTCTTGTTCGCCTTTGCGTTTCCACGTCGGGCTACGTGGCTGGTGCTTGTTCGTTGCTCCTCCGCAGGGCAGAAATTCCGTGTGGAAACATTTGCACAGCCACACTTTAGCCAGATTCGGAGTACCCCTGTTCTGACAAAATTGACACTTTGCAGGATACCGTTGCACATTTTCAATCATCTGTATCGGCCGGCCTGTCGGCGAGTGTCGTTCCATCACTCCAGAATGTACACGGATACAACGAGTTCTCCGTCTCGACTCCCGATCCTGTCCTTCTCAAGTTTGCGAAAACAATCTATGAAAGCCCGCTCATATTGCTCCTTTGTGGAAGCGCAGTAATTAGCGCGATTATGGGAAACATAGATGACGCCATAAGCATAACGGTTGCTGTCGCTATCGTTCTCACAGGTAATCCCATTCATTTCATCTTGGGCCTTCTTTGAATCAACCCCATTAGTTGGTTTCATTCAAGAGCAGCGATCAGAGAAAAGCCTCGAGGCACTAAATAAACTAGTTCCACATCACTGCCACGTCATTCGGTATGAATTATCTCCGAACTCGTGATCCGTTTAAATGACTCGTTATTGCCGACAGCGATGAACGGAAAATACACATTCTCGCAAATGAACTGGTTCCAGGAGATCTTGTGTCGTTATCGACAGGTGATCGGGTCCCTGCGGACATTCGCATTGTTGCCTCTGTTGACCTGGAGATCGATGAGAGTAGTCTAACAGGCGAAACCCACGCGCGCCAAAAGGACCACAAAACATGCGAGTTGGAAAAGAGTGGGAACGCTGCGTTTGAAAAGGACTCCGGACTAGGGGAAGTGACTGCGCTTGCAGAACGATCTTGTATCGCTTATATGGGCACATTGGTGAGGAATGGTAAGCAGGCTCGCAAGCTACGGTTCTGTTTGACTAAGTAAGACCCCTAAAAGGACATGGGACCGGGATCATTATTGCCACCGGTGCGCAGACGGAGTTTGGTGTCATTTTCTCTATGATGCAGGACGTACGTACCTTGAATGCTGTTACCTACCCATGTGTTGATCAAAATATGCTCTATCACAGGTTGAAGAGAAGCGGACACCCCTTCAGCTAAGCATGGATGAGCTTGCCCAAAAACTCTCGTTTTTGTCTTTCGGTGTAATCGGAGTTATCTGTCTGATAGGAATGTGGCAACAACGTCCATGGCTAGACATGTTTACTATCGGAGGTGTGTACAGACAATTTTGAGTTGATTCCTGCTCAATATCTTCGGACCCAGTCTCACTTGCAGTCGCTGCTATACCCGAAGGATTGCCAATCGTAACAACTGTTACCCTTGCCCTTGGAGTCATGCGCATGTCGAAGCGCAAGGCCATTGTAAAAAAACTGCACTCTGTAGAATCGCTGGGATCTGTTTCTGTTATATGTTCTGACAAGACTGGAAAGTGTTTCAGATTGTGACGATGTTGCACTACGGCTGACTTGAAGTGTAGGCACATTGACAAAGAACGAGCAGACAGTCACAAAGATTTATGTGGTTGATGAAACCCTCCATGTTGAAACCCTTCAATCGTCGGTTTCACCCTCACCGGCGGTTCGCAAGACCCTCGAAATTGGCTCCCTATGTAACAACGCCGTGTTGTCGCAAAGCGAAGATGGAGTTTACGTCGGCCAGTCCACTGATGTGGCCCTGCTCAACATCCTCCCAGTATTCGGTCTACAGGACCAACGCAGTGTACGTCAAGTGGATTTGGTTATTGATAGCGACTAAGCTGCTTGCAGGTATTCAGCCGACTCTCTGAACAAGCTTTCAATTCGGATCGAAAGTACATGGCTATCAGTGGTGTACACACTTACTCCACCACTTTCTACAACGGATCACCACGCGAGATCTACTATATCAAAGGCGCAATTGAGACGGTGATCGACCGATGCAAATTTTACTATGTGTCGGACAACTCCACCCCCACCCTTGATTCCAACACTCGGAGCGTCATCCTCTCGAACGCTCAGGCGGCAGCATCAAAGGGCCTTCGTATCTTGGCAATGGCATACGGCTATGGTTCTATCGACTCCCCAGAACCAGATGTAGCTTCCTCCCAAAGGTCTCAGAGCGCATCACGGACGAGACCATCTTCACCAGAGGTCGAGAAGAACAACCTCGTTTTCGTCGGTTTCCAAGCAATGCTGGATCCGCCGAGAAAGGGCGTCGCGGATGCTATCGGGCTGCTTCAGTCGGGCGGCATACAAGTGGTGATGATTACTGGCGATGCGGAACCCACTGCACTCGCGATCGCACAGAAACTCGGTCTTCGCGTCGGGCAGCGTGTGCACGGAAACCCCACTAGCCAGTACTGCATGACCGGCAAGGAGATCGATCAGCTGACCAAGGCACAACTCGTCGAACGTGTGGGCGGCATCAGTGTGTTTGCGCGAACGACGCCGCGACACAAGATGGCGATTGTTGAAGCTCTACAGGCTCGTGGAGCCATTGTAGCCATGACAGGAGATGGAGGTCAGTCATGGTGCTTACTTGGTGTCATTTGATAATTCAACGTCTTGGTACTCTACAGTCAATGACGCCCCAGCACTCAAGATGGCTGACATTGGCGTGTCCATGGGCAAGAGCGGTACGGATGTAGCAAAGGAAGCTGCTGATATGATCCTCGTCGATGACAACTTCAGCACTATTCTTCCTGCCGTTGAAGAAGGTGAATAGGTTTCTGGTTGGTTTCTGACCATGCCTGAGCTGACGCAAAACGTGCAGGGAAATCCATCTTTCACAACATCCAGAATTTCCTGTGCTTCCAGCTCAGTACTGCTGCAGCTGCGCTTTCACTGATCACCTTGAGCACGTTCCTTGGATACAGCAACCCATTGAATGCCATGCAGATTTTATTCATCAACATTCTAATGGACGGTTCGTGGTCGATGTTGCGGTCCGCGTTTTCGATTTGCTGATGATTGTTCCTGGACAGGACCACCGAGTCAATCGTTGGGCGTAGATCCCGTCGACCCAGCTGTCATGCGGAAGCCACCCCGGAAAAAGAACGAACCTATCATCACCCGACGGTTCCTATACCGCGTCCTGTTCTCAGCATCTACCATCGTCTTGGGTACTTTATTCATATATTATATTGCGTTGGTCGGGGACGAACACGTTTCACGGCGGGAGCAGACGATGGTATGAGACCTTTGTTTTTATCAGCTGTTCCGTTCTGTTTTGGCTGAGATTCCCTCGTTACCCAACAGACCTTTGCCTGTTTCGTTTTCCTAGATCTCGTGTCCGCCATCCAGAACCGTGGACTCGGTTGCGGTCTGTTCCAGAACAAGATGTTGGTCTCCACCGTGTCGGTGTCGGTGCTCGTGCTGCTCGCACTGGTCTATGTGCCGTTCATGCAGGCGATCTTCCAGACGGAAGCACTGGCCAGCGGGGATCTGTCGACACTCGTGCTGTTGGCTGCGACCTCCTTCCTTTTGCACGAGGGACGGAGGCGGTACGAGCGTTCGATAGACGCTGATCTGACGTACAGCGCCACCATGGACCAAATAGCATGAAGATGCCTAATCCTCTGATCCTATCGTTCCAAAATCCGTCGTGACATGGTATTTTCATACGATCCAGGCAGCAGGTGGAGGATAGATTGTACTCTGGAAAGGTAACATGGTAGCAGTATATACTTATTTATATATCATATCATTACTATATCGTATCTTGCATATCGCGCACGTCGCTTTGCATATATCATCATGGGATCTGTTAGCAGGAGCACCAGTGAACGTTCACGAGCTCCGAGGCTGAATCCGTAAGAGGATGCGAGGCGCGAAAGCAGGCGGGATGGCGAGCGAAGGATGGACGACCGAGGGTGGCCTCGTGCCTCTAGCAATGAGGGACTGTGCGTAGCATTCGACCCGGAGCTCCTGGTGTACCGGTAAGCGCTCCGGAACGACAAAAAAAGAAAAAAAAATCCAACATACCTCGAAGCTCCAAGCAGAGAGGCCCCCGGCGGCGGTGATGCACTGATACGAGCAACACCGTGAGCGCGACTGATCCTCGTCGCCGTCCATTTCCTTGTCGTTAATTCCGTGGTCCAGTTCCATCTCCCTATCCGAGTCCACCGCGTTGTCTTCGCGGTCAAGGTCGTCTTCATCATCACCGTCCTCGTCCTCGTCCCATTGGACATGGTGGGTATGGGCGTTGGCTGCCGAGCGTGCCAGTGGCTGGCCGAATCCAATCTTGGCGACTTGAGGAGATGTGCCGTTCTCGTTCGATACTATGGGACCGTTGGCGTCCGAGTGGGACGGTCCGAGTGTGCCGACGTGTTTGCACCGTCGGGGTAGCGGCACGATAGCGCGTATCGACATACCGGTCCATTGCCGTGTGCTGG
>JBBPPE010000816.1:0-12050 GCA_038091835.1 Leccinum ochraceum
GTACATTCACGCTTGAAAGTAAAATATTCCGTTAAATGTCGGCATTCATGGTTCCCACGAAGGAGAGTGATATCTTTTGGACGTTGGATCTTGAGAGCGTAGAGGTATAACAGGCACTGGAGGCCACAGCATGTGTGTTTTAGCGGGTCACACGACAGATCAGGTAGACACGTACTTCAATACCAAAATTTCCCCTATCGACATAATCACCGAGGAATAGATACGAGCTTTCTGACAAACTCCCTCCAATCTCAAAGAGTTTCATCAGGTCATACTATGATGGGCGGTCCAAATGATATAAATCAGTCCATCACAGGTTGTCTGAGCGGGTTTTATGGAAAGAGAAGACTCACGTATTGGCCATGGATATCGCCACATACTACGATGAGTCGGGAAAGTAGACACAGTATGTCATTCATACAGGAAAGAGTAGCAACACAAACTCACTTGTGACGGGACTCCCTACGTTGACTAGGTTTGGTTCACGGGATAGGATTGATGTTACTCTGGAGAGGATTCCCAGCGCCTGTTTCTCTGTCAATCTGCCTTCTTTGAAGAAATGTTGCTTCATAAACTCGACGTTGGGGACCATGTGCTGATCGCCGGGAGGGCCATACTCCCTGATGAAGAGCTGGTCGTCTGTCGGTCTCCAGACCGTAGGTTCTGGAACCTGTATTACAATAGAAAAAGATGGTCAATGATACTGCGATCATCCTGTACATAGTGCTGATTGCGTTGAAAGTGAGAGGGCGTGAGAGACTGACATTTGGCATTGCTCGTTCTTTTGAACTTACACCAGCTTGGATGGTATTCCACTGGACGACACCACCAGGAAGGACCGGATCGTGATCTTGCTCCAGGGTGTTATTGTAAGACGATGGGTTTCCATAGTTGTGCGGGTGAGATTGATAGTAATCCTGATTGGATGACATTCAGAAGGTCGTTCCGGGTATCCGTTGGGTCTTGTTGGGTATCTGGCGAAATAGAACCCTTACTGGGTTCGATGCAGATGGTCGATGTTGAGGTCCGTAAAGTCTTGAATTTAATTTCCTGTGTTTCGCCAAATACTGTTCAGTCACTAGCGCTTAGTTGCAGTCCATCAACAGTCCATCCACAAAAACTTCCATCAATGCACACATCCCCGAGAGCCACAGTCGAACGTGGCTATTCAAGAATATCCTGTTGCTACTGGTACTACATTCGAACCTCAGGCCTCAGGTTGCTTACCCTCGACAGATAACGGTTTCTGTCGCGGCAATGCATTCACCATCACTGAAGATCCGATCCAATGAACGAGACTATTCCTCTCCGAACACAAAGGAGGATGTTTCATCTTCTCGGCGCTCCGTCTTCCGCCCGTCTTCCTGAGAAGCTCCGCGCTGTAGTATGAGAAATGTCAGAGGCAGGCAACAACTTCAACCACTGAGTTCTACTGGGACCCGAAAATCGACCAAGTGACCTACTAGTACTACTACACACTCACTTTCCCCGTACATCAACTCTGCGAAATCACTGGGATTATTACAACCTTTCCTGAGTTTCCTCGTTCGCTCACTCCCGAGCACCTCACCTCACCTCACCTTCCACAGTGCCACTTTTGGAGTAGGTACCGGGATACCGAATAGCGCTAGCGGGTATCCGAGAACTTTAAGAATGCGGATCAAGGAATAGTGCAGCAACATCTGTCTTGCCGTGCAGAGATACGCAAGAACATCAATATTAATGGACACTACGCATCACTGTACTTCTGGAGTGACGAGTCTCCTTTCCTTCGGAGTATTTCTCCCCCTCCTGATAGCACCGCGGACCGCGAGTGCAACTTGAAACAAGCCACGGGCGGCGGTAGAGTAGGGTGCATGGACGGATGCAATGGAGAAGTCAAAGCTAAAACGTCAACCAGTTCCCTGGACGTTGCGAGCGCGGAACGAGTGAACTCTCTTGGTTGCACGCAGGCCTTAGCCTGTCTCGACATGATACTTCTTGAAGACCTACTATGATTTATTACCCTCTTTGTCCCGCATTTCGCAGACCAATACACCAGGTTTGCTTGAGCTCATTCTTAGCCACAGATTATATAGTTTAGTGTCGCCCTTGGTCAATCTAGCATGATTCGTTCAAGCCGAGTACTCTGATTCCGGACTGTTTCCCTTCCTTCAGATTCCGCTTATACTGAGATCCTGGCATCTGAGCCTCAGGCTCCCCTCGTTCCCTCGGCTGGAGGTTCTCTCGTGTGCTTTCAGTTTCGTATTGAGCGCTGTACCTGGACCAGTAACCAGTGAGGATCTCGATCAACACCGGACCAGCCTTATCTTTGGAAGATCTCACTGGCACCGGGGTCCGGTCCCATTCGCTACTACATGACTCGAAGCCTTTGAAGATCAGCCCATCTCCAACACTGTCACAGGTATCTCCAGTATGTACACTCAATACTTACTCTGTCGGAGAATGCTTACAGCAATTGCGCAAATGGTTCCGTCAATGCGGCAGCCGGCCCAACTTGGGGGCTGGAACAGTACTAGTACTTACTTGGAACTAGTGAACTTGAGGCATTGAGGCACTGTGTACTAACAAGGCGGCACCAGTGACGGGACTCTGACGCCGCTGCTGCCGTCCATCACGTCACCCGTTAATGAAATGACGGTCTGACGTGAGAAACCCGGGTCCTTGCCTCCAACTTGCTTTGATTATTCAGAACCAACACATATCCCCGTTTGATATGCTATCGTTGTTCAAAGCGATGTGTCACTCGGCCATGCTGCCTGCAGCCTCGTCGATTCAGAGTCTCGTTCCAAGTTTCGCAAACACGTCGACTTATCATGGAAAAGTTGCGTTACTTCCATAACAAGTATGACTCAAGGACATAATAACCCTCGAGCCGGCGCCCAGTGGGGTCAGGGTCAAGACAACAAATTTAAGCCCAGGAGGAAAAGTGTTTTCAGTGGACGACAGTCATTATCCACTCTTATCCTCTCCCCACGAGTCCCCAGCATTGCTCGTCTCGCTGAATATGACTGATGTCGAGCTGCTGTGAGTTGGCATCTCAAGATCTCACCCTTCTCTGCCAATTCTCTGCTATTTCTCACTCCATCCGTTTTAGGTTGGGACCACCACTCATTGGCATATTTATAAATTGTTTCCTGTATGGTGTGAGCATAGCTGAACGCTTGTTTTTCGATGCATGGCTGAAACGAAGAGACGTACTAGACCGTCTTGGTGCAGGTATGAAGCTTCAAAGTTCAGTCATCATCGCACAAGGTTTTCTAAATGCAGTCGTTATCGACAGACTGTAATATATATCCAGATTCATAGGTGAGAGATGATATCTGATCTCTATCATCTTTCATGATGCTGAATCACGCACGCAGGAGAGACGCACTGTGGATCAAGTTCTTTGTGAGTTCTCGTCTCGGAACCGTCGAACATGAACGTTAACCCTGATTACCTCTTTTTGTCTTGGGAAAAAAGGTATATTATTTGCTGCTCTGCGAGACCTTGAACACAGGATGTGATATTGCGATAATATACGAGCCTCTCATTATCCATTACGGTAATTTCATTCCCTTATCATAATCCTGGAAAACTCTAGAAGAAGTAGTACCACGCAGGTACTCCGCAGGCGGTCAAGGTTGCACCAACTAGTGAGGATCAGTTCCATTGTCGAACCTCATTCGAACTGACTGAATTTCTAGTGTTGGCGGCGAGTAAGCGATTTTGAACTTGAATGCCCCATTAATCTTCACACTGACTGAATGTTCAAAGATCCCCTATTGACGGTGAACTCATATGAATAGATTTATGACATTTGTTGTCCATTACTGACCTGATATACAGGTAATGGTCTCTACGCCAGTGCTACTCTTCCTTGCACGGCGCGTAAAGATCATAAGTCACTCAAGCGTCTTGTGTGTCGTCATCATCACCCTGGCAATTGCCTCGTTTGGTAATTCGAATTCTATGGATGAAGTCGTCATCTCAACACTACTCGGCTACAGGTGGTGGCGTCGCGACCATGTTTGCAATTATTCTTGTCCGCTTTCAGTATGAGGGGTTCCGCCAGTATGACATTATTACTGCTGCCTGGCTGGCATCATCGGCTGCCGCATACATCATTATCACAGCATCGCTCGCATATAACTTAGTGAGTGTTACAGACTGTATCACTGGTCTGACCTCAATTTTGATTAGATGTACCAACGCACCGGCCTGGTAACAACAGACAATCTAATCAACAAGATCGTCTGGTGTGAGTTTATTCATCGTCTGGTAAGAAACCTGGGATGACCACAAATGATGCAGTGACCGTGCAAACTGGTTTGATCACATCCGTTGTTGCCTCAATTGACTTGGGGTTATTCATCCTTGCCAAGGTATGCAAACATGAGACTTTCTTTATCAATGTGCAGATCTTAAGTCTTTGTTGTCCAGAGCACGGAATCGTGAGCACTTGCTTTTCGGTCGGTAACCGAGGAATCCATTCTCTGATTCGCTTTCCTTTCGTCAGGAACTTCATTTTTGACCTTTTTCTGTCGAAGTTATATTCCAACTCACTGCTTTCTACGTTGAATGCCCGTGGGGATTGGAGTGCTCCCTCAACCAGCCAGGATAATATTCTATTTAGAGATGGGATTTGTGATACAACCCTGCACAACGCTACTACACTGGTATCTATTCCACACGGAAAATACTCCTTGCTAGTAGCTCATCAATTTGGGACAGATCGAACTCGAAACCTTCAGAGCTCGGGTAGGGCGGTCTTCAGGGTCTATAGGTTCGGAGGATATCTTCAGTTCAGGAAGTGATTGGTATCACGAAGACTCAGCAACAATTAGATCACCATAGTTGGTAGGTGGTGTATAGCGTATCTTGGGTATTGCATGCATCGCTGAGCCGCCACGTTCGCACAGCGGTCGGACGTACCAAGCCACAATGTATTTACTGGACACACGTCGTACAATATGTATTATCGTGCCGACTGAGTATTCCGCAACATCCGACGTCTTGAAAGCCCTCCCGACCACACGAATCATGATCGACTCAGTTCATGTTCTCATGGATTCAGTCGTCAGCTTCGGTGCGCAAGCCATCCATAGGGAATCTAATTAGGCCGTGTCCCTCGCGATCGCAGAGATCAATAGGGGATTTGACTTTTCAGATCTTCCTGAGACACGTGGCACACACTGCGAGTATTGCTGCCAGCCTGGTGGTCGATAAGGGACAGGATCCACAGGAGGATCGCGTCTGGTTCACATCGACATTGTGCTCTATTTTAAAGAGGTTGGAGCCTTGACTCAACTTGGATCGACGACAATTCGACGTGGCCACTGGAACTGCTCGGCACGCCAGTCGCCGCCTCCCAAGTTGTGGTATCATGATCAATTTTTCTCCTGTCGAGACTGTCAGGTCCTGTCAGCACTAAACCATTACTCATAGCCGCAAACCTTCAGTCTAAGCCTGTCAGGGAATAGTACAGGGTCTCTTGCCAAATTCTCCTTGGCTGGCCTTTAATGATAACGTACGTCCCTCTCCCTGGATCTGTACTAGGTATAGTACGTGATTGGCATCCCCGTGTTTCTTTAAGGTTTGATATAAATACCATGGCTAATTGTAGGGTTTGGATACGACGAAAACTTCCCTTGGCCATGTCGTACACTTCGACGAATCCGAATACTACGTTCAACAATGGGTTCTATTATAGGGATGAACGTGCAGGATATCCTGTATGATGAGCTACCAGGTATCGAGTTGGTCCTCTATGTCAAGACCATGCTTATCTTCCTGACTCGCAGAAGACAGGCTCGGAATTTTATGCAGCCTTTAGCACTGTCATGCTTTTGCTGATCACGATTTGAACGGTCAATGTCGTGGTTATGGAACCAAACTTATACCGGTGGGACATGTTTGCGGTTCTTGGGACGACGGCGTCTATAATTCCACCGCAGATGACAGATGTGGCCTCATAGGAGACCACGGTGAATGAACTGTATGAAACAAATGCGATTTTGCCTTCTCCATTCCAGTTGTATCGCTGTCGTGTTATGACAAACATCATCTTACCCTCTTTCTTGCATCATTCATTGACGTGGCTTTTGATTATCCCTTGTCAGATTAGCATTAGCCTTGGGAGCCCTGGTGACTTGGTCCTCCGGTCCACCCGAGTTTGGAATTTTCGAAGGGCTTTCTGCTAAACTTATGATTGGGTATTTCTCGACCTCAGTCTTTCTGAATGCAACGTAGATATACACGATCTGTATGGTTATTCTCTCACACCCGGACAGTGAAGGAACACCTCGGGGAAGAATATGACATTTCAGCATGGTCGAATCTACACTTGGAATCTGGCATTACGTTCTGGTGGCCTACGGCGTAGCAAATCAGATGGAGATTGTGTTCAAGTGTGTACACGTTGATGATGGTCCGTTTTCGGAGTCCCGATCTATAAACGCTGGTACTGATCGATTTGTGGTGTATATCACCGCAGATAGTGATTTTGCGGGTGGCCGAGGGAAATACGATGCGGAATGATAGAAGCATGATATGGTCAACGTGGATCGCATTTTCCTCGGGCACTGAAGGGAGCATGAAGCGCTGCCAAAGTAAGATGAGGACAACAAAGTACCTTGATGGAGCTGTTACCCGTACCGTATCCCCACCCATCAATTGGTTGATGTCAAGAAAGGTTCACATAGGGACGAATCAGGCGCCCGAATCAGGATCCCATTGAGTGTTGGATCATGGAGTACAGACAGGAAGTCGCTGAGCTAGGAGGGCGAGTTCTGGGTGGCTGTTGGGATATGCCCAAGTTCGTAAACGTGGAACCGACTGACGAAAGCATACCGAAGAGAAGAGAGCTTGTTGCAGTCTGAGACGTCGTTGGGGTGCCTTGCAAGCGCCGTGTAGTACGTGTATGTGGACGTTTGTGGCAAGTCAAAGAAATCTGGCAAACGTTACTCACGTTCCTTCGCGACGCCGTTCACCACACCATCCATCCAAGCCCGACTTTTCGAATCCATGGCAGACTTCATTCAAGGACTTGACCCTGGAAAACTCGTGTTGGGCTGCGCTGTATGATCCAATTTTGTTTTCAACGATGACGAGTCCTCACATCAGTGACAGGTATTGTCTGTCGTCATAAGCCCGTTCACCGCGCCAGCGTACAATCTGCCCATCTTTTTGTTTGGATCTCTCGTTCACGAGAGCAGTGATGCAATACAGTCGCTTAAACTCGTAGGCCACCACGTTTGCTACTATCCCAGTGTCCGCTAAATCAGACCCGCAGTTTACCGGCGTCTTGTCTGCGTCGATCCTCTTCGATATCATCTGGGTATTCAACTACGAAACAAGCGCATTCGTCAAGTTTCTCCTGTTCCTCTTGTGGTTGCTCAAGGCGCGTAGACGTTCCTCTGGACTGCCGCGCGGTCTGACGTGAATTGCCCATCTCCCTTCCAGTTCCCCACCACCGCGACCTTTGTGGGAGCTCTTCAACAGAGAGGCACTCAGTTCGCGAGTCTGGGCGCTGATAACAGCAGTGGTCCGACTGGTGAGTCCCTTCCCCGCCCAAACCGCGCTCCGTGCTGATTCAACAACACACAGTCTGGTCCATGCCAGGCGGCTTCACTTCAGGCGGCGGTCGCGAAGGCTACCAAGTAGTCGACGACGAACCACGCATCAACGTCCCTCGCGGACCTCCTCCTCCTCAGAAGCCGACCGTGGTCGCGCCGACTCCCCAAGCCGCCCCTGGCCTCCTACCAGGAAACTATCAAAACGCATAACGAGCCCCCAAACGTCTTGACGCGGACCCCAACACGCAGGCGATGGTTCGTCTTGTTACATCCTCATTGTTAAACCTAGGTTTTTGTGTGCCTGTACTAGTCCTTCCGAGAAATGCTACTTTTTTCTTCTTTCCCATAGAAAGTGGACAGTCGACATGATGTACAGTATTCGTCAGAGATCTGCGAGACGAGTTTCAAGCTTCCATATCCCCAGGACGACACCGGCAGTTTCAGTCCTCTTTACACATGCACATCTGCTGGTTTTTTGAGATAGCCCGTCACACGTATGCACTGTGGCGCTTCGCATTGGAAAATAGGACTTGCTTTTGAGGTCTGCGGCACCTAACTTACCACGATGATTTGACCAAGCTAGAAGGCCTTCTAAGCAGAGTTTCTCATCCGCACTGCCCGGCAATCACGATCCTCGTTGACTGGTGTGCCATCATCATAGCCAGTATACATGTATGAGGGGGTCTCTCCAACGAGTCCATAAGGAACCAAACTAGCGTGCTACAAGGAAAAGAAAAGGAAGCGATGGTCCGCACCCACAATCGACCACGTAGGAAATGTCCATCCACGCAGATCCAAAATAGATCATTACCCGAGATGCCAACGGCACGCTCAATTGTCGCACCTTCTCCACACACCGCTACTCACTTTCCTGCGCCAAAGATCGCAACGCAGCCTCCGACCGTGGTCTGATCTCCAACTCGAACGGACTCGGTATCCTAGTATGATCCAGCGTGAGCCCTGCCCCCCAAAGTCGTGCCCATGCACACACATCACGCACCGAAAGACCGAATTGTCAAAAGTGACTTCAGGCTCGACTAGCATCCCGTGCTCGTCTGTAGCCTTGCTGATGTCAAGCGTGGCCATCATCGACACGATGAGTAACCATGCAGAAGATTCGACGAGGTGCGCCCCCGGGCATCGGCTGTGTATGTGCATCCCTTGAGCTCTCGGTGCATGATCGAGCACGCCAGACGCGCTTACCGTCTTCCGAAACCAAAGACGTACGTCCGTGGATCACGTCGTCGTTCCGTCGCCTCGTCTACAGCTGGCTTGAGGTAGCGATCAGGATTGAACGTGTGGGGATCCGGAAAGAGTGTTTCGTCCCGAAGAATGGTCCTAAAGACATCCCAAATCAACTTATATGCTCCAGCTACCACGCAACATGCAATTACGACGCACCAGATATTCCCAAACACCTGGCACGGGATTACGTCAACATCATATACGCATGCAGAGAGCAAGTTGACGCACGAAAGACCCTTTGGGTAGAAAAACGCCATCGTAAACATCGTCTTCCATCAACCTGTGTGGAAGACCTATTTCAAGTGTGAGCACCGAGTTTTTAGGGCTGAGTTGCATGAACTACCTAGAGGTACGGGCGAACTCCACCTCAGCGACTCCGTAAAGACCGCATTGCAATACGGTAATAATGCCCGGTCCTCAAATACAGGTAACCGATTCTGACCAACTACCGCATCAATCTCCGCCTGCGCTTGTCTGAGTACATCAGGGTGCTGCACCATGGCTAGGATGAAGTGCGAGATCACCGTGACGGTCTACCAATAAAAGTGTTTTGGGATGTCAAGTCTCCACGAGTTGTGCGAGTGTACTTACGGTGTCGATGCTAGCTTTCAGTTGGTGAGACAGGACAAAGATCACCGAGGATAAATAGCTGACCTACCACTATACATCGAGTTGGCCGTCCACCTTAGATCAAAGTCTAATTGAGCATCGAGTTTCTTGTCCTCCTTAGTGTCCAGCACGGTGGAGACAAACGACGCTCTTGCGGTACCCTTGCGCTATCCAAAACGATGTGTAAATGGACTACGGTGGAATTATTGAGCATACCCTTTCACCCAAAACAAACTCGTACGGCTTGTCGACGAACTCCTCCATCTTTTTCCTCCAGATGGCTGCCTTCCGCTTGAAGCCTGCACCAGGAAACCAGTCCGGTAAATGCTTCACTGGACATGACACATGTCAACGATGTAAATATTGAATCTGAACAAGCAGACGACAGCGCACACGAAGGAATAATGTCAACAGGCCATATGCTACCAGAGGAGGCGATGTGATTGGAAAGTAACGCGACACATTCATCAGCGAGCTCGAGAAACACGTCATCGCCGGTTGATTTGACGTGGTATCCGTACACGACCAATAACGTCATCCCACCAGCGTACCTAACCACGTGACTATAGTCAGACGGACCCGGAACAACGAAAAAGAAAAGAAAAAGAAAAGAGAAAAAAGCGCACCGCCGGAGGTGGTCCTGAAAATTAGATGGATCTTCCAGAAGTCCTCTGAGGAATGGCTTCGTTTCAAGCTCTAGCAGCGGCTGGTAGCGTTTGATACTCGACGGTCCGAACGCAGCTTGCATCAGCCTCCGCTGACGACGCGACTGATCGCCGTGTGGCGTAAACGCCATCATGTTATTACACCCACAGCTGATCGGCAGGATGAGATCACAGACGGGAGGGAAGATAAAAAAGACGTACAGCTCGCCAGCCATGACAAATCGAGGCCTGTCAGAGCATATCGCCCCGCGTTTGTCCAACAGATCGAACGCCGCTTCTGGGGTATTTAGAAAAACGAGTCCCTGACCAAAAACATGGAGGTAGGTGATAGGACCTATCCGACCCAGAAGTCAGCAACGGTGTTATGCTGTATGACCGGGATGAGACCACACACCATATTGCTTCGCCCATCGATCGGCCAAGAGCCAGAGCTCTTTTGCACTTAGATCGGTAACATTTCCCAGAACGGGGAGCGGCTTCGGGCCTGGAGGGAAGGGCGCAGGTGCCGTCGGCTTAGTGAAGAGACGATAGAGAATGTAGGAGACCGTGGCTGCGAGAAGCACCGCGGGGACCGTCGTCGTGGCCGCCATCCGAGCACGTCGCAGGTGACCAGATTTGAGAGCAGATGACGGGGGAAAAGATACAACGAGGGGATCGGAAGATGCAACAAAGAAGGAAGATTCAGAGGGGGAGACAAGCGCGATCCTGGCAGGATCCCCCCGGCTCCTCGGTGAATCTTTTACGCTCGTCGGCTGTGACAACCGTTTCATATTTATGAAAATGGCTGTAAAGTGATTCCAGTAATTACACGTGATGAGGAGAGGCACGAATGTGCTAGCATCACCGCAAGGATTGGGATCGGGTAAACATACAGCGGGAGACATTCAGCTATGATGTTGCCAGGTCAAGTCATAGAATAATGTCGCCGACTCTCCGGATGTGCCTCATTTGTAACGGGGACCGCCCGGTTGACAACAAGACAAGCCGCTGTCATAGCGCGACGCACGGGCCCGTTTCGCGTAGAGTAGCCCCATTGCTCATCTTGCTGGATCGTCGTAACGGCTTGCCCGGTTCCCGTGTTCCCCGTTCCCAAAGTGGAGTCTACTCGGACTCGCATTGATGGAACTACGTAAATTGCATTCTCCGACAAGGCAGGAAGATTCTGAAAACAACGGTGCTGCCTTTGCGTCCATGTGTTCCTTGTCCACAGCCATCGTGGATATTGTTGCGCTGAAAAGTCGACAGTGAGTCTGGATTTGTTGAACGATGACAGTAACCCCCAACCATCGCGATAGGCCGACGCCTCCTGAGCAATAGCCTAACAGCAACGGTGTGCGATGCTCGGCGAACTTGGAATGGAAAAAGGATTGCGGCGGTTCCTTGGTGTTCCTGTAATGATCCTAAAAGCAAATCAGATTGCGCTCCTTGAGTGGCCCGGCGACTGTCACGCTGATAAGTACCTTTGCGCCACAGACGATTTGGGGGTACCCGTGTGTTGAGTATAACCAAGTGAGAATGTGAATGCTCCAATAATGCAAACCATTGAATCCGCACAAGTTACTAGACACTAGAGGCAAAGGCACGTTTGCGAGGGTGGGAAATGGAAATACATGTGTTCAACATACGAAACATATTTACAATGGCGAGTCGTGGTGGCTCATATAAACAATATTTGAAGTACAAATGATCTGGTGTCTGGTTGTATCATATCGAGCCAACGAGAAAACGAAACAAAATTGGCAACTACATTAATCGCTTGTGTCTATTTCTCGTGGGTAGACCGAATTACTGGGTGGCGAGACGTGTTGTGTGCGACACATTGTGTTCCCATGTTGACGAGTGCCTAAAACGGGTGATAGAGTTCAAGTTTTCACCGTGTAGAGCAGACCTGACAAATAGATACAAATAAGGAAGACTTGAAATCGATCACCCGTTTTACACCCATTTTACAGAAATCGATCGCCCGTCTTAC
>JBBPPE010000817.1:0-12047 GCA_038091835.1 Leccinum ochraceum
GCGTGTGCTAGAGTGGTGTCTCCGGCAGGTGTCTTCGCGTGCGCACAGACACGGGAGGAGAGTCTTGGAGGGCGTTGCAGATGCGATGCTCTGACGTGGTCGGGGGAAGACCAACTGGATCATCGACATCGATGGAGGGTGGGACTCCGTGGGAAGGAGAGATTGCGTGACAGTGGCGGCTGCGAAGACGGTCGCGGAGAGTGCAGAGTGGTAGCTTGAGGTGTCGGCGAGGATCTCAACTTTGTTATATCCTTGAATGGACATCTCTCCTCTTTGATGCTCGTCTTGAACGCCTTGGCCTAATTAAATCAAAGCTCCGCGAGTGAGTGACCCGCCCGCCTGCTCTCAGCAGACGCCATTCTCAAGACATGCCTTACAGAGGAAAGAAATATTAGGAAGCCTAAGACTTGTCTAAGACGAGACAGATTGAATGAATTGTACTCGGAAAGCTACGGTGTACGACGCGATTCGATCGAAACCCGAGGGAAAAACAGCGGAAAGCCAGACTTTCGGAGTGCGTAGGGAGATCGGAGACGCGCCAGGATGAGCAGGGGACCGGAACTGTATGTAAGACGATTAATGGTCTGCTGACCGCGCATATGATCTGCCGAATATGTACCATTCGTGAATGAGTTCGTGCACTGCCAGTCTGACCAGCCACTAATAAGACCAGGGCATTCGAGCCAGTCAGTACTGAATCTGACACGAGTGCCATATCAGAGAGCATCGATCGAGAATTGGCCTCGATCGGAGCGGATACGTGCGAGCTGATATGTTGTGCTGTGAAATGGGTAAGTTTGTTTCGAACTATACTCCGTACAAACACGGGAACGCAGACATGATTATTGCTAATTTTCCTCAATTGAGGATGAGAGAATCAGTAAAGTGAAAAACAGGTGGCTCGTGTGAGGACCGCAAGGCGGTGTAGGCTGACCCTCCAAATGGCTCCTCGGAAATTAGCCCATAAAAATTCAAACACTGATCAATTATCATATGAGATGTGTTTTCAAGGACGTGCCTAGAGAGCGCTCGGATGCATCTGCCCCTTTCGCACCATGTTATGCATCACCCATCGTTTCTCACTTCTGTCTGTGTCCTCTTGAATGTCGAATATGCCTCACACCAGTGGTTCTATCACAATCAAGGTTTGTGAAAATGGGTGCTGGGTCAGCGCGTGTCTGAGGGGGCGACGTGTCCCTGGTGTTCAAGGATTAGTACATTTGGAGCACATAATCGGAGGACCAACGGGTGGGTACGATAGGGAAGATTTGCGCCAGTCAAAGTTGGTCTAGAATCACGTTGCTAGTTCAGTTCAGTGAAATAACAATTAGATAGTGACGCTGATGAATGGCTTCATGGAGAAGATCTGACGAAAACTGTCAAAACGAGATGAGAGACCGTCCTCAGAATCCTCGACTGATAGGTGGGATATCTTGATTAGATATCACGATAGCGATGTTATGCACGCATAAAGGCGAGCGAGATATCAATGAAAGCGAGCGCCCAGGGCACAGGGTACCTGCGTGAGAGTGGATGAGCGTGCACGTGTATGCCAGGCGATAATGGCGTGTTGTGAGCGAACGACAAGACATTCTCTTTGAACCTGACCCAGTATGTTTTCTAAGTTTCGCCCAAGGAAGAGGAATGGTGAGTAGTACGTAGGCAAGGCCATCGATGAACGGCGCTGACGAGAGAAACAGAGCCGAGTAGGGCGGACAGCCCACTTCCCTTGGACGGTGGTCAGCAGGTGCAAACATCGGCGACCAACGAGAGAGAGTTACTGACGGATGCTCAGGAATCGAATGGAAAAAGCTTCACCTCCAATGTCGCAACTGACGCGAATCCAATCAAAATCGTTGCTCAAGATGAGATATGTTCGGTCGCTTTTGCTGATGGCAAGCATATCGTGAGTGGGGGATGGGAGAAGAAAATCCGACAATGGCGAGGGAATGATGGCAAGGAGGTGGGGAAGCCAATGGACGCTGGGAGTACAATTTTCGACCTGGCAGTCACACAAGATGGCAGGTGGATCGTGTGTGGGACGAAGAGTGGTCAAGTGATCGTCTGGGATGCGACAAAACACGAAAAAGTGGTCGAGTTCAAAGCAAACGACAATTTCGTGCGTGCGGTGGACGTTTCAGCAGATGGAACCAAAATCGCAACAGGAGGGGATGACTTTACGTTCAGTGTCTGGTCGTTTCCCGCTGGCGAGCGACTCCTTGGCCCATTCAAACACGATTATTATGTGGGTGCAGTAAAGTTCTCTCCCGACGGACGACGCATCGCTACTGGCACATTGTGGCACTCTGTTCGCATCTACGACGGCAGCAACGTCCTCGCAGACTTTCCAATTCGGGTCAGCTCGTCCTTCAACGGATCCCTCGCCTGGGCCAGCGACTCCAACAGCCTCTTTTCCTTGTCCAGAGACGGCGACATTCACTGTCTTGACGTGTCCACCAAGAAGTCGCTCGCGAAATGGCGCATTCACAGCGACAACGAACCAGGCTGTATCGCACTGGCATTCAACGAGACAATCATCGCAGCCACCGCTAACTCGTCGCTCTCACTCTGGGACACTACGACACATCAACAAATTGGGAACGTCATCCACCACTCCCACTACATCCGGTCCATGGCCGTCTCGCCAAGCTACGACATCGCGACCGCTGGACAGCAGGGAATCACGCTGCGGAATATTTATGACATCCTTCCCTCACCCTACCGCAACAATGTGAGTAACGCTACTCATGCGAGATCACGTCCTTATCAATTGTCCTTAGCTGGTCCAGGTGCGCTTGGAACAAGAAATTTGTCGCTTGAAGATTGAAAAACCGGCTATTTACGACGTGCTTATGGCCCTCCGTGCTAGGGACGCGTGTCAAAGTATGCTTATTGTCTGAATGACTCCGCTGTGCTGATATTCATTTCCATCAGAGGACGATATAGCAGATCTCGAGAAAACCATTCAGGAACTACGTGACCAGCTTGCTACATCCAACGAGGAAAGGACAGGCCTCAATAAAATGATCGAGTCCCTTCGTGCACAGAACGAAACTTCAAGTGCGTTCTCTCCGCCTTTAAACCCACTGGCACTTCGTTAACAGTCCCATTTATCAGATCGCAAAATCACTCATCTCGATGAATCGAACAAGGAACTCCGCAGCGTGCTTGTAGCATCTGAAGGCTCACTCGGTCGATTAACCCAGACTGTCAGGGCACTACGTGCTGACGTTGATAAACCCGAAAAGAGCTCAGGTGCGTTTTGGAACATCCCAATTGATGGTTCTCTGATTCGTTTTCAGTATCCATTGCGCAAAAAATAATTGAGCTTGAGCTATCAGTCCAGGAAGTCGGTAACAAATTTGCAACATGCAAATGTGCCCTCCTTGAATATGACAAGAAGTATGAGTGTGAAACATTGTACGCTGACGGTCGCATATATGATGCTGCACAGCATATTGCGAACGTGATGACTGAGGATCTGTGGCATGACGAAATAGTCATCGATTGGCCTCAAGGTGAGCTTTTGCATCTTGTCCTAGAAATGTATATTCAATCCTTACCACCAGAATTCACACACCGATGTGTATCAAGGCTTCAGGACATCGGAGACGAGGCATCAAGTGCCCAGAAACATGACGAGGCTCTTTCAGCTTACTCCACCGTCTTGTTGCTCACTCCCTCGCCTCCGGAAGGCGTGCTGATGGGATGGGCGAGAATGGTGCTCATTCGTCGCTCAGCGAGTGAGGCATTGGGTACCGTGAAAAAGGTATGGTTGATTTGGTCTTTGAGAATTGCATGATTCTATTGTTTCGTTCAGTTCAAGCTTCCCATGTTTCGTGTTTATCTGGCGGTCTGCAATGTTCTCAAAGATCACGATCGTCTTATAGAGGCGGTCGAATGTTTCCGAACGATGAAAAATGAGCTGTCAGAGGAGACGAGCACCCTCGATGAGCGACGGCAGGGAGAACTCGGCGAGTAATCTTATTTGCCACTCGGAGACTCATCTGAAATTCTCTCCAGATTTTCGACAACGTTGTAGCGGAACACTGGAAGAACAGGGTGATGCAGCAATGGATGCAAAGAACCATGATGCGGCCATTGGATCCTACTCAATCGCACTCTCACTTCATCCAACGAATACCAGCGACATCATACTGAAATGCTGCAAGGCGCGAGTAGGATTGTTGGAAGATGAACTCACGAATGCCATCCAGGTATAAATTGATTTGCACGACACGGCGAGTTGACGGCACTGACTGTACATCAGATTACCGAACGCTACCCATCGGACTACGAGGGGTACCAAAGGAAACATGCGGTATTACACAGCCTGGGGCGTTATAAGGAAGCATTTGAGGCATTTGAGACGATGTTGTCAAGGATGGAGAAATCACCTGACCCACAAGCTCGGGGTGAGTTGTTCCCATTCATGTTGTGCGGACCAGCTGATTTTGTGGCGATAGACATGCGGCGTTGTTATCTCGACACGACTCCACTCATCCGAAAAGTCGTCGAACAGACCACCCGTCTCATTCCCCATGTTCTCATCGACACCACCACTGGTCGTCTCTATGACAAGACAATGCAACAGGCAGCTTTCGAGGACTGTTCCATGTTCAATGAGTTGCGGTCTTCCATGATTATCAGTGATCGACTCGACTATGCGCGCATCCAGTTGGAGGTAGAGAAGTTCTATGAATATGTGATGTTCTCACATAGGTGGCAGCCACACGAGCCATCGTTTCAAATGGTCGAGAATACACTAATCTATGGACTCCCTGCATCCCCCGGGAACGACAAACTCATCAACTTTTGCAAGCTCGTGCAGTCTCGGCACTTCCGGTGGGGATGGAGTGATACATGCTGTGTCAACCAGAGCGACAAGGGAGTTCAGCAAGAATCAGTTGTCGCCATGTTTCAGTGGTATTCTCGCGCGGCGCTCACGATCGTCCATCTTCTCGGTGTTCACTCCAAATCGCAAAGAAAGGGCCTTTTGTGGAAAAGCATCTGGAACACTCGTGGATGGACATATCAAGAGTACGTCGCGTCGAAGGTCGTACAATTCTATACGGAAGATTGGAAGCCATACCTTGATCTCGACATGTTCAATCACAAGGAATCGCCCCTGATCCTCTCGGAGATGGAACAGGCAACCAATTTTGCTACGCAGGCCCTCGCAACGCTTCAGCCAGGGCTGGCCAGGGTGCGCGAGAAGTTGTACTTGGCTTCGAGGCGCGAGACGACGCGGTCAGAAGACATTGCATACTGTCTGTTCGGTATCTTTGATGTCGCACTCCCGGTCATATATGGGGAGGGCACGCGAGCAGTCCGTCGTCTACTGGAGTACATCTTAACTCAATCGGACAACGTCACACTTCTCTCCTGGACTCAGCCCGGAAACTCGAGTAGTAGTGCTAATAGCTACCTCCCTGCCGACCTCACTGTCTACGACCAGATCGAGCCCCCCCACGTTCCGCAGCCGATCGAGACCGCCGAGATGGACAGGATGACCATGACCTTGCAGTCATCCTTGCCTGACCCCTTGCTCGCCGTTCAGTTGTACGAGCGGCTGCACGACCTTCCCCCTCTTTCGATCATGACTGGTCGACTCCGCCTTCCTGGATTTGTGTTCTCCCTGACATCCCTTACCGCTATCACAGCGAAACCTAGATCGGACTCGATCGTTCATGTTTATCATGCCACTACTCCCGTCCTCGGTGACATACGCATCGAGACCAACGACGACTTGGTCGGAATGCACGGCTTGATGCTCATCCACCCATGGATCAGTCCCCTTCTGGACAAGGATTTCTTCGGTGGGGCTCCTCAGTTTGATCTAGACATGCGTGCATTACGGCTGGTCGTTCGACTGAAGCAGCCGTTCGGTGCGCTGTTGCTTGCTTCGGAAGGGCGCGTGCTGTATAAACGTGTCGCGACGGACAGTTTTATCAATGTTCAGATTCGGGCAGAGACGACGTTGGAGGAGTTGATAGGCAGCGTGCGGATAGTTGACGTCCAATAGTCCTGGATATCGTGAGACGAACTTGGTTGTATTGAAATATTGACCTCTCATGTAGTATCCCACTTTCGGAGCTAGTTATCAGCGAACTTCCTGGTCTAAAATTATAACACTGCCGAACAGGCGCGGTGGGTCGATGGACGTGTTATGTACATAGCAAAGCTGTGTAACTTGAAGGACCTCTCAAGGTTTCCCCTCGTGAATGTGACCGTGCTTTGCAAGGTTCTTGTCAGCTGACTCCTTCCGGTTGGCTCGGTACGTGGTCGTCGTCCCCAAGGAAGCAGCGCTCTCGCTGATATGATGGAAGATGTTCTCTGGCCAAGCTGTCTGGGTCTCAGAACCCCGGGTAGACGGACAGCTGGCTTGACTTCAGTCAGTCAACGCACCTGGTAGTTTACGGTACCCAAACCTTGGCCAAGTTTGCATAATTACTTATGCGCACATGCATGCGATGTGATCATGGGCACCAGTGCGGAGGAAACGCGGGACTCATGGACGTTGTCTTCATTCCGGCGTGACAGACCATCTTATTGTTCGGCTGCCGCAATTCGTCAAGCTGCTCGTGTGTGTTGTTATCTTCACTTTCCTGACATCCTGACCAGACGTGTTACTCCCCCTCCCCATCTTCTCCTTCCTCGCCTTCTCTGCCTTCCGACTCAGATTCTCCGCCAATCTCTCGTAGAAAATGGCCTCCAAAGCTATATCTCTGCCGTATGCCATTCCGACCTCGCCCCGCACCCACTGGTATATCGCCTGCAATAGACCGGTAACCTCCAGGTCAACGAAGTCCTCTGCGGCATGGTCGTCTTCTTCCACGCCCTCATGGATAAAGCTTATTATCCCCTCCTTGCCGTCCTCTTTCCCGCCATCGGTATCATCACGCTAACCCCCTTGATCGAAGCCGCTCGGCGCTCGCGACCGCCGCCCTCTTCCAGCTCTTCATGGGCGTCATCATACCCATCTACTCCCTCCTCTTCGTCGTTACTGGCGCCGCTTCTATCAGGAAGTCACACCCCAAACCCACCGTCGACAATCAGCCCAACCAATCCTGGATCCCTTCTCTTTGGGTTCTTCGTCGGCTACGTTTTTCCTAAGGCCCTCATGTTCCATTCTGTCGACCCACCGCTGACCGATATCTGGCAAGGCTTTCCCTTCCTCGTCGCTCTCGCTACTCTCGCATATAGACTCCTTCCATCTTTACCCAATATCCACCCTTCCGTCATGGCCGCCCTCAAGCTCACCTTTGTCTTCTCAGCACTTCTCCACGCTGTCTACGTCTGGCCTCTCCTCCCTGACATGGAAGTCCTGCGAACGCTCTTCGTACTGATCATCATCTTCGCCATGAGCTCGATGATGCTCGCGACACTTTGGATGGCCGATGGGGTGCTCAACTTCGTCAGGACCCTTTGTATAGCATGGCATTGCAACGATCACGTTCGGTCGGGACGCATCGATTTCTGGCGTGTTCGTGTGGCGGGAAAGACAACTCAACGGTCAGAGTCACGCATTGCTGAAAAAGACAGGCTCGCGAAAGACGGAATGACGGTGTCGATAGAGTTCTGTCTTTTCAGCCCGCCCCTTTGCTGCGCTGTAGCAAAAATAAACCGACAATGACGGGCGGATTGACGCCGGATATACGTTGGTCGTTTTTGCGTGATTCAAAGATAAAACCATCACACGCCCTGACTGCCTGTAAATGCTTTCAGGATACCACGAAAAGCCCACCGCCAATACTATTCTAGAGTGATCCCAGTGAATTGTTACCTTGTCCCCTTTCCTCGTGATGTTGCAGGCGATGTGCAGGACGTACAGGTCTTGTCCGCAAGTCAAGTATGCTGGTTTTCTCACAAGTTTTTTTGATTGGTGGAGAGGGAACACCTCCGGCGTTATTTATCATGACCAATGGTACCTCGCGTCTCGTTGGAATGAACTCTTCACCTTGCGCCTCCGAGTCTCCCTTCTCTCAATCCACCCTTGATGTGATCACCCGCCTCCACCGCGTCGTCGATCTTTCTTTCCCCGCCGACCTCTTCCAGAAAGCGCAAGTTTATCATGCCCTACGAGCAGCAGAAAGACCCACATAGCGCTGCGCGCGCTCCCAGCGTCGAGTTCGAGCCTCTACGCCGGCCCCCTCCGGTTCCTTGCACACGAGGATAGATCGTTCCCCTTGGGATGGATCCTGAACCTGGGTCGGAGCCCGACACATGGACGTTATATACGAGACCGGATCCCGGCCCACCGTTTGGAAGGAGGGTCATGCCAAGTACGTCCGACAGTGCAACCTGTGCACGGTAGAGGAGTTTCGGATCGTATGAGCTCGACAGCGGAGCCGTGGCAGTGGTGGACGAGATATATATGATTGCAGATCCCGAGCGTGGTTCTGCATGGACAAGCGCTGATCTGGGTAGGTCTGCACGCGAGCGCCATCTGTGGCGAGGAGGTAGCGGTGCCCATCGTTCAAGACATCCTCAAGGACACAGGGGACGAGCTGATCGTCAACCGACATGAACGTCTCACGCCTTTGGAGGTTCAAGAGTCGTCTTTGGATGGTGACTTGTCACAGATCCAAAAGGGTGACTGTCTCGTCGTGTTCTCGCGTGATGGGATATTCGCGGTCAAGGGAAAGATCGAGGAGAGAACTAGTCCGCTGTGCATTTGCCTATGGGAGACTGCCACCCATGGTTCGATCCGAGCAGGCTGCGCTCTTCAACGACCCTCAGAGCGGTGGCGACGTGTCGTCGCTAGTGAATAGAACTCAACCTGTACGCACGTTCTGAATGAGACCTACACGATCCCGTCACTCATGTGTTGTGTTTTGCAGCAAGATCAAACGTATCGTGTTCGAAACCCTTTTCAAGTTCGACGGTCAAGAGAGGCGACCGTTGTCGATATCTCAAATAAAGCAAATCGCCGGGCGAGCAGGACATCATGGATTGCACGGCCAACCTGGTGGTTTCGTCACCATGTTGCACAAGGAAGACATGCTAACGCTCTATCGAGCGCTCGCGACTCCCGGGCTTCCTCTTGCCTGTGCCGTCTTCGATCCTCCAGGACACTGGATGGAGAACGTGTCGCAGGCTCTCCCGCTCAGGGCCTCTACGCAGGCGCTTCTTGAGGTGCCGTCGTACGTGTCCTGTACCCGCCCGCCCTCGCGTGCCGCCACGCGGACGCGGTTGGCTCAACTAAGCGAGTTCGTCGACCCGCATGCCAGGGATCTACTCTTGTTCGACAGACTGCTGTTTACTTAAGAAATGTCTGATCCAGTGGTCGGATCCCATCACGCTCGATGTACTCGCGCAGATACTGGGTCTGTGCACCAATGCGATACGCGTGGAGCTCGACGCTGTGCTGTCCGTCGATCCGTTTATGGAGAAGGTGGAAGGGATGATGCGCGACTCTGACCACCAGCCAAAGGTGCGCGCGTGCAAAGAGGCGCTGAAGCATCTAGAGGGGCTACACAAGGTACTTGTATTGCACCTCTTGGCTATCGTTTCGCAACGGTCGGGGGAAGACCAACTGGATTATCGACATCGATGGAGGGTGGGACTCCGTGGGAAGGAGAGATTGGGTAACGGTGGCGGCTGCGAAGACGGTTGCGGAGAGTGCAGAGTGGTAGCTTGAGGTGTTGGCGAGGATCTCAACTTTGTAATATATTTGAATGGATATCTCTCCTCTTTGATGCTCGTCTTGAACACCTTGGCCTGATTAAATGATCTGCGCGTGAGTGACCCGCCCGCCTGCTCTCAGCAGACGCCATTCTCAAGACACGCCTTATAGAGGAAAGAAATATTAGGAAGCCTAAGACTTGTCTAAGACGAGACAGATTGAATGAATTGTACTCGGAAAGCTACGGTGTACGACGCGATTCGATCGAAACCCGAGGGAAAAACAGCGGTAAGCCCGACTTTCGGAGTGCGTAGGGAGATCGGAGACGCGCCAGGATGAGCGGGGGACCGGAACTGTATGTAAGACGATTAGACGAAGAACATCAGGCTTGATGATGAGTATTCCCACCGAGTTGGACGAAACTCCGGACACAACGTCAACAACTTCTGTTGTTCCTACTCGATATTGGCTCGACACTACCATAGGGTAAACTGTCCCTAGATTCGAAACGAAGAACAAAGGAGACGTCGACTCCTTCGGAGCATGGGCAGTATGTGAACGACGGGTGATCCGTCCTTGATCTCTGATGGCCGCGAAATCGTCTTGTGTGGTACGACTTTCCATGCTGCGCCCCACGCATCACATCCCGAAGTCGTTGAAGGCAAGTGCTTATATGTTGCCTGTGAGGATAGCGTGAGTGATGGCTGTCACTGATATGAGCTTCACTGGCGATATGAACTTTAATGATCAATGGTCTGCTGACCGCGCATATAATCGCCGAATATGTACCATTCGTGAATGAGTTCGTGCACTGCGGGTCTGACCGGCCACTAATAATATGACCAGGGCATTCGAGCCAGTCAGTACTGGGACTGACACGAGTGCCATATCAGAGAGCATCGATCGAGAATTGGCCTCGATCGGCAGCGGATACGTGCGAGCTGATATGTTGTGCTGTGAAATAGGTAAGTTTGTTACGAACTATACTCCGTACAAACACGGGAACGCAGACATGATTATTGCTAATTTTCCTCAATGCAGGGTGAGAGAATCAGTAAAGTGAAAAACAGGTGGCTGGTGTGAGGACCGCAAGGCGGTGTAGGGTGACCCTCCAAATGGCTCCTCGGAAATTAGCCCAGTATAAATAAAAATTTAAACACTAATCAATTATCATATGAGATGTGTTTTCAAGGACGTGCCTAGAGAGCGCTCGGATGCATCTGCCCCTTTCGCACCATGTTCAGCATCACCCATCGTTTCTCACTTCTGTCTGTGTCCTCTTGAAAGTCGAATATGCCTCACACGGGTGGATCTATCACAATCAAGGTTTGTGAAAATGCGTGCTGGGTCAGCGCGTGTCTGAGGGGGCGACGTGTCCCTGGTGTTCAAGGATTAGTACATTTGGAGCACATAATCGGAGGAGGACCAACGGGTGGGTGCGATAGGGAAGATTTGCGCCAGTCAATGTTTGTCTGCAATCACGTTGCTAGCTCAGTTCAGTGAAATAACAATCAGATAGTGACGCCGAAGCATGGCTGCCTGCCGAATATCTGACGAAAATGTCGAAACGAGATGAAGAAAACCGTCCTCAGGATCCTCAACTGATAGGTGGGGTATCTTGATTAGATATCACGATAGCGATGTTATGCACGCATTAAGGCGAGCGAGATATCAATGAAAGCGAGCGCCCAGGGCCCAGGGTAACGGATGAGCGTGCACGTGTATGCCAGGCAATAAAGGCGTGTTGTGAGCGAACGACAAGACATTCTCTTTGAACCTGACCCGTATGTTTTCTAAGTTTCGCCCAAGGAAGAGGAACGGTGAGTAGTGCGTAGGCAAGGCCATCGATGAACGGCGCTGACGAGAGCAACAGAGCCGAGTAGGGCGGACAGCCCACTTCCCTTGGACGGTGGTCAGCAGGTGCAAACATCGGCGACTAACGAGAGAGAGTTACTGACGGATGCTCAGGAATCGAATGGAAAAAGCTCCTCCTCCAATGTCGCAACTGACGCGAATCCAATCGAAATCGTTGCTCAAGATGAGATACGTTCGGTCGCATTTCTTGCTGATGGGAAGCATATCGTGAGCGGGGGAAGGGAAATGAAGATTCGACAATGGCGAGTGGAGGATGGCAAGGAGGTGGGGAAGCCAATGGACGCTGAGAGTAATATTCGGGGCCTGGCAGTCACACAAGATGGTAGGTGGATCGTGTGTGGGACGTGGAGCGGTGAAATGATCGTCTGGGATGCGACAAACCACAAAAAGGTGGTCAAGTTCAAAGCACACAACGATTGGGTGAATGCGGTGGACGTTTCAGCAGATGGAACGAAAATCGCGACAGGAGGAGATGACAAGACGCTCAGTATCTGGTCGTTTTCCGATGGCAAGCGACTCCAGGGTCCATTCAAACACGACGGCT
>JBBPPE010000818.1:0-10295 GCA_038091835.1 Leccinum ochraceum
GGAAACGGAGGCAGGGTCTTCCAGCGGTTTCTCCTAGTTCGAAAGCTCGAGACGCAGTTACGCTAGTGACCAATGGGAGAGGAAGAACAGATCAAAGTGTAAGTACTTATAGATACGTAGATCGCATATCTACATCACATAATCAAGGACAAAAAACAATTGGATGTAGCTTGAACCAGTACTGTGTAAGATATACTCTGAAGGGAAATAGAACTGCACGCGCATCGTCCAATATGCAAAGCGAGCCATACACGGCTACTGCACGTCGACCGTACGAATGCTCTGCATCAACTCCTCCAACGGCATCTCGGACTGGACCTGAGCCTTGATGAAACTGTCCGTCGCGATGCGCTTGTACTGCACGTGCCCCTGTGAAGCGAGCAATAGCGCACCGAACGGCTGCCTGAGACGAACGAGAAGCCGCAGTGAGCGCGTGACGAGATCAAACCGAGGAGTGCTGTCGGAGAAATCCTCGTCGATGAGAGAACTGATCCACGGATGGATAAGGACTAGGCCCTTCATCCCTGTCAATTCGTCCTTGGTCTCGATCCATACGTCACCAAGAATTGGTGTTGTCGCGCGATAGACATGATGGATGGTGTTAGAATCACATTCCGAAAGATGTTCAAGGTTGTCGAGGGGGAAAACGAGACCATGAAGTTGCAGTCGGCCAGCAACAAACGTCAGAGGTGGGAGATCGTGAAGCTGGTTATACAACTCAAGGATCGGAGAGGGAACAGGTAAGCATGATTGCACATCCATGACCATCCGATCCATCTCGGCGTTCACAACCGGTTGCGGAAGATGTGGCGGAACGACTTGGTTGTAAACAGTCAGGTCTGAAGGGAGGTAGCTGTGGTTGTTTCCCGAGATACCAGTCCAGGATAGAATCGTGATGTTGTCCGACCGGGTGAGGATGTGTTCCAATAGTCGTCCGACTGCTTGGTTACCCTCGCCGTATATGACTGGGAGGGCAGCATTGAAGATACCGAACAAGCAGTACGCGATATCTTCTTCTCGCGTTGTTTTGCGCTTCGAAGCTAGATAGAGCTTCTCGCGCACCCTCGTCAACCCTGGCTGAAGCGTAGCAAGGGCCTTAGTGGAAAAGTTGGTTGCCTGTTGCATCTCCTCAAGAATGATAGGTGATTCCTTGTGATTGAATATCTTGAGGTCGAGGTATGGCTGCCAATCTTCTGTATAAAATTGTATGACCTTGGAGGCGACGTACTCCTGGTATGTCCATCCGCGCATATTCCAGATGCTCCCTCTCATGGAACCCTTCTTTTGCGACTTGGAGTGAACATCAAGAAGATGGACGATCGTGAGTGCCGCGCGACAGTACCACTGAAACATGGCAATTACTGATTCTTGCTGAACTCCCTTGTCGCCCTGGTTAACACAGCACGTGTCGCTCCATGCCCATCGGAAGCGACGAGACTGCACCAGCTTGCAAAAATTGATGAGTTTTTCGTTTGTGCGGGATGCCGGTAGTCCATAAACTAGGGCATTTTCGACCATCTGAAACGTTGGCTCAGGTGGCTGCCACCTGTGCGAGAACATCACGTATTCGTAGAACTTCTCTACTTCCTTCTTGATGCGCGCAAGGTCGCTCCGATCACGGGTAGTAATGGAAGACCGCAGCTCATTAAAAATTGGGAGTTCCTCGAAAGCTGATGCTTGCATCATCTTATCGTAGAGACGACCAGAAGCGGTGTCGATGAGCACACGGGGAATGTCACGGATGGTTTGTTTGACGATGTCACGTATATCTGAGGTGACGTCGAGATATTGATTCCGCATGTCTATTGACGCAAAATCAGTCCACGTCATATCTGCGAAATATGAATGAAACGGGCTAACCCTGAATTTGCGGATCGGGTGAATTCTCCATCCTCGACAGCATTGTCTCGTGGGTTTCGAATGCCTCCTGGTAACGCCTCATGCTATGCAATACAGCATGTTTCCTTTTATACCCTTTGTAGTTCGATGGGTCGCGTTCAGTAACCTGATCATACTATCAATACTGTCTACTTAGCATGGGATGCAATTCAATTCACCTTGGTGGCATTTACGAGTTCGTCCCCCAACAAGCTTACTCGCGCCTTGCAACATTTGACTATGATATCACTGATGTTTGTTGGGTGAAGTGAAAGTGCGTTCGAGTAGCATTCGATGGCCGTGTCATGGTTCTTTGATTCCATTGCTGCATCACCCCCATTTTCCATCTTCCGAATACAACATTGTCGAAAATCTGGGAGGTTCTCAGCCAAGTCTGAGTATTATCATTGCGGCTACTCACCCGATTCCCATCGAGATCGTTCATCCGAGGCACTTGTCTCCTGCGATACCTCATGCTGCATCTTTCGAAGACATTGGATGGCCTCTGGAACACGATCGTCACTTTCGAGAGCATCGCAGACCGCCCGATGCACATGGAACTTAAACTTCGGAGGCTTGGACTAAATGGCGTGAGAATTTCTAAATGACCAAATATCTCAAACCTTGTCTGCCCCTCCTAATACGTCATTGGCTGAGTGGCAACGCAACGCCACTTTCGCTACTCCCGTCAATAGAGCTTTCGAAGGCGAAGTAGTGAGCAACAATGCAGTGGAGCAACTATGACACACAAACTTACTTTCGAGCTGGTGGATGATTGATTTATCGGGCTTCAGATCTTTGGTCATCACGTTCGCAATTTCGACAAGAGACTGTGCGACATCATATATGCGACCGTGGGCACACGTGGCTTCGGACTTATTCTTGTCGCGCGCACAGAGCGCGTTTCGGGGCGAAGTAAGCTGCTTGCGGAGATCTTGCACGGTTTGCTCAAGGTGTCCTATTTACATAAAATGGGCGAGGGACTGCCAAGTCCAGATGATAATAAACACACCTAAGCTCCTTTCCTTCGCATCAAGGTCTGCTGATAGAGACTTGTTGGTCTCGATTAGTTGATCGACTTCGTATTGATAGGTGGTACGCGGGTGGTGGGGTAGGTTTTCTTTTTCCACATCAGACGTACTAGGTTGGTCACGGAGTTCTCGAACATTTTCCTCGAGCCTGTTGACTACATCATCATCTGGTGGAATTGAATATCAGCATAGTGGAGTCATTCGGATAATAACCATACTTTTACGCGCGTCTCTCGCACGGATGTCCATCACCACGTTGTAGGAATCCGGTTTTTCAATCTGCAAGCGACGCAATTCTCGCTCCAAGCGTACCTAGAGCAGCAAAGGAAAAATTGATAAGGACAGATTTCACATGAGTATGGTTACTCACATCTTCGCGGTAGGGATCTGGAAGAATGTTGGAAAGATCCCGGAGTGTGATTGCCTGGTTTCCAGCGGTCGCGATGTCGAAGTTTGGTGAGATGGCCATAGACGAGATGTTGTGGGAGTGGCAAATGACGGTCCCGATTTGTTGATGCGTCGTGGTGTCCCAGAGTGAGAGCGATGAGTTAGCGGAGCCTGCGGAGGCTATGATGACCGTGTCGTTGCATGCCAGTGCGATGCACTTTGGATCGTTGTCGCTGTGAATGCGCCATTTTGCGAGCGTCTCCTTGGTGGACACGTCAAGACAATGGATCTCGCCGTCGCGAGACAAGGCAAATAGGCGCTTGGCAGCTCTTGCCCAGGCGAGGGATTCATTATGACTTGAGTTGATTCGAATTGGAAAGTCTGCAAGGATTTGGCCATCGTGGCTTTCGTAGACCCGAACAGACGACGAGGCAGTTGCGAGGTATTTCCCCCCGGGAGAGAACTTGACGGCGGCTACCCTTGTATCGTGTTTCAAGGGGCCGAGCAGTTGTTCACCTGTGGGAAAAGACCAGACACTGACTGTTCTGTCGTCCGATCCTGTCGCGAATCTCTTGCCATCGGCCGAAATGTCTACTGCATGCACCTCGTCCTGGTGCGCTTTGAACTCGATAACCTTTTCGTTGTTCGTCGCGTTCCACACCGTCACTTGACCATTCTGTGTCCCACACACGATCTGCTTGCCGTCTTGCGAGACAGCAAGATTGAAAACACTGTTTCCAGCGTCCATCGGCTTCCCTGTTTCCTTGCCATTCGCCACTTGCCATCGTCGAATATTCTCTTGCCATCCTCCGGTCACGACGTGCTCTCCGTCGAGAAACCTGACCGAATGGATGTTGTCTTGGATTTCAATCAGATTCGGGTCAGTCAAAACTTGAGAGGTGAAGCTTGTCGATTTCTGAGGATCCGTCAATAACTCTCTTCCCGTTGGTCGCTGATCCTCACTTGTTGACTCCTGTCGAAGGGCGCTATTTCTCTCGTCAGTACTGTACGTTGATGGTCATGCCTACTAACTCACCGGTCATCCACCTCATCCACCTCACCACTGTGGAAAACATACTGGACATGCTGGGGTAGTAGGGTACAAAGGTGAATACCTCGTCTTTTCCTGTACCATCACCGCCTGGTAATACACGTGCTCGTTCATCCCTACCCCGCCAGTGCCCTGGGTGCTCCTTTTCATTGATGCATTCCCTCATCCGCATTTTCATCTACCAACATGCGCACTACACGCCTTATCCATGCCGTGCTTCCCAAAGGACTTTTCCATATCTCTCGTCTTCTAACGGAGCTACCTACAGCTATATCTATTTATAGCGCTTGGACCCTTGTATCATCAAGGAATATTACACTTCCACTCCACCTAACGTAAGTAATGGTTGGGTCAATTTTTATATGTCCTACAGCGGCAATCGGTTGCCCGACTCATGGAACCTGCATGCCTACGACATCGCAACGTTGGACACATGAGCCATTGGCTAGATCAGAGAAGTCACCATTCAGGATCTGCGGAAGGCTCCACCCTTATGATAGACTATCTCACATGTTGTACGTCAAGTGGAGCCAGTTATGAACTACTGTATTAAGGACGCATGCAACTTGAAGAGCTCCACCTTCGATTTGATCACATGCCCACGGATGACAACTTCGAGCCCTTGTCCGTTTTTTTTTTTGCTTTCCTTGCGTGTTCCTTGCCTGGAACATTTGGAAATATCGATGCTAAACCTAGATTAGCTCATCACAGAAGTGACTAGCTAATACTCGACTTGATTCCGTTGTCAGTAAGTAGCTTGTATGCCTACCAGCCGGAGTTGGGAGACTCAGAGACAGCGTAGCTCCCATTACTATGATGTACTTACCACGAGGCCTAGCTGCTACTGCTTGCAGAGTACTTATATTAGTACTCAGTTACTGATGAAGTGACCTGTATCTTAGTAGGCAAACAATATTTTGACAACGGACCGGAACCTGATCATATTATTGGAAATAGGTAATAATGCATAAAGATAGTAGAAATGTCTGTTCGGTCTCCGAGGCCAATCATAACCATCGGATGTACATACATAGCAGAGCTGTCCTCTTGGTACCATTGATATTCGACCAGTCTGATGAGCTTTTCAGAGAAAGGTAGCGATCAAATGTAGACCTCGTGATGATCATATATCGCCCGCGGTCTGTACTTGAGCGGCGCGTAATCCATCCTCTCCTTCACCGTGTGATGGAATTTGGGTCCCTGGAACGGTATGAGCCGCCCCTTTCCCCGATTGACCCTATGGTGCCTTCAGACAAAGTTCGACAGCGGTGCACCGAAATAGAAACTCACCTCCATTCGCTGTGCCATGATTTGTCGCCGTCCTGCCAGACATTGGAAACGGGCAAGAACTCCAGTAACCACCAAGACAGGTTCATTCTCAGCTCGTCGAACAGCTGCGCATGGGCGTCCGAACGCTCGGGGAAGGGTACAGCATCTCGCCTCGCCGATTTGTCTGGGGCAACCCAGGTGACAGGGCCGCTGCCACTTGCATTGCCATCGCTGCTGAATGTGCAATTGACATCTGGACCTGACACTTTCTGTCCAGGTGTGACCTGTGGCTGAGGGGAAAGCTCGGAAAGGCCGAGGCGCGCGAGCTTGTCGCTGTTGAAGCGGATCCCACATCCAGACTGCATGATGTGTTCCACCATCCAGCGCAACGGGATGTGCGCGAGCGAAACATCGACGTCGTCCCCGACATTCCCTCCGCCAATGTCTAGAAAGAAAATGAATTGAGTTGAGCAAAAAGCGACCTTGGGGTGAGACTCTGAACTGACCACTGTGACATCCCGAAAACCATACTTCCAGCACGTCTGTGGGAAAAATTTCGTCAGGGACGAAAACGGACTGCGGGTCGCCATCGTTCGAGGCTGCTTCGTCATCGGGCACGAGCTCTGTGGTACCGGTCAAACTTTCCGTACTCTCCACTCTTTTGCAAGGTGGGTTCCTTTCATGCTTTCTCCTGAACAATCGCTTGAAGATGGATATGATGGGATTAGATTTCCGAGTCGTCGCGCTTTCCTGGTCGGGCGTTTGACCGGACTGGTCGTCTTCCACAGGCCAATGGTACAGTTTTGGCCGGAATCTGGCACGTCGCTGGATGCGAATAATGAGCAAAAATTTGTATATAGTCTTGAATAGATCATACTTCGTCGAGAGAAAGCGCGTGCCGGAAGATCCTGATGGAAGTGTTGGAGTCCGTAAAGGGTAATGAACGACTAACGAGCACTCCAGTACTCTGTACGGTGTCCCTGACGTCAAGTAAGAAACGGAGACATAATATGCGATCTCGATGGTAGCCTACCATACGCCCAAAAAGTCGACCCTGACATCCTGTGAGAAGGTCTCCTTGAATCCGGCTGCGAGCCTGGAGCCCTGTTTGTCGGTTCGAGTGTACGCCTTGTAAGCAAAGTGAACTTGTTGCAGGTTGCCCTTGGGCAACAATCCGACCTTCATACCGTTGATTACGCTCCGTGCTGTACCCCTATCTATATATAACTTACCTTGTCCAGCATTCCGGCCAACGCACGTGCGGTGTAAGCGCCACGAGAAAAGCCTGATTTCGTTGGGTTAGCAACGAGCTGGATTATAGTAAGTAAGTTACACACCAAACAAACAAATCTTGTCTCCGGCACGATAGTTGTCCATCAGAAACTTGTAACCCGCCATTACGTGTTCATTCAGGTACCTGAGTCGCCGTCAGTTATTAGCGTGTTCTTATCTTCCATGAATCGTACATGCACACGTACCAAGCGACTGCTTTATCCAACAACGCTGCCAACGATGTCCACAGCGGTGAAATGACTCCAGTTGCAAAATATGTGCCAATCCCTGGCTGGATGTCACGTGAGTCGAACTCGGGATGCTTGTATACGTCAAAACTAGCAAACGTACTTGATAATAAACCACTTGTTCTTCCGGACAATCTTTGCGGAGGAGGGCGCAGAGTTTGACCACGTTAGTATTCTGTGTCCGTTGAGCTTGTATTCTGTATATCATGTTCATAGAACGACGCACCGTGGAATCATACTGTCCATTTGTTCCATCGAAGCAAAGGACGATGGCACGGGGTTGGAGAGTCTTGAAGGACTTGCTCGAGTCGCTCGATTCCATAATGCTACGAGATCGAAAGAGTGGTTGAGAAAGGACACTGGGAATGGTGTTTGCGGCAACCTATATATGTATGGAGGCCCTTCCGCCGTTCCCCAACAAGACGGGCGGCTGATCCTTACCGGCAAGCTAGATAGACGCCTTCGTTCATCCCTTCTGTACCTGTGGCGATGGTGCGGAGGCTGTTCAAGCAATAAGATTTGTCCCAGAAAGACGCACTTGGTTTGGTGAGTTACTATCGTGGCTTGTCATGACTCATGGCCAGCATAGACAAGATTGACGTGAGCTTGGGCATGCACTTGACTGCCGTCGTTTGAACTTTTCAATCTCGTTGACGTAAGGCGGTAGAAGCCCGTCGAGAGGTTCCGATAACCTTGTTTGCTCTCGCCCAAATGCGAGCAATCGCAGAACCGTCCGCCTGCTACTACTTGGATAGCCGGGTCAGGGCAGCATTCAAGAAGAAGCAATCGCCCCCATCACACCTTGACCTATTCGTTGCCAACAAGCCAACACAGGAAATTGATCGTTTTCCAGCCTTTCAGCCAGTTTTTCGTGATGACAGGCAGATCGGAGTCTGGCGGGTCCGTCTTGGGTCCGTCTACGTGGAGGAATACCATTTTCGGTCTACCAAGAAATATTGCCGACGCACCGCCGCATCACAAGAGTCATTTGCGGTGGTGATAGGTATTTTGCCACTTGGTCGGTGGCGTTTGACTTCCGTCTCAACTTACCCTGTACAATGTAGTTATGGACATTGCTTCAAGCATCCGATCAACCGGGGAATGCTGTTATCATGATCCACACATACCGTTCGTGAGAGCTGGTAATGCACCGCAGCTGCGACAAAAGGTAATCCTTGAACCTTGCGAAGGAGTATGTAATACACCTCGAGAGATCCAGTGATCAGTTGAGGAGGCAGTGGGAGACGGTCCATGCCATACCTACTTCAAACTAGCATGGCGTCGAAACAAGATTCGGTGTCCATCGCGTGGTCTAGGCCATCTGAAGTTGCCGTCGGTAGTAGTAAGAGCAGAAACACCAACCATGGGCCAACGTACTAAGCCCAATAAGACCTGCCGCCGGTAGTTGAATTTGAAGTTAGTCATATCGGGGATTCGGGACTCCGGTGACCGGTGACCGGACATGGGGTACGCCGATAGCATGAAGGCAGGACTCGGAGGATCTCGTTCGAGACTTAATACTTGGCAATTCCTGGAATGGAGCTTCAAGCTCAGCATCCGAGCTATGGCACTCATTGTCTGCGGCCGCGTTGCTTAGCCGAAATTTACATTTACAGTTGGTTCGTGGCTGAAGAAGTACAATTTTATCTTCTGCGCTCTCAGTGGTGCTGAAGGTCCATCGTTAGTGTCCCGGATGGCAATACCTTCGAGTAGCCGAAACGTGGCGGAGCATAGAAATAGGTGTTGTAGATCATTTCGAGTCCGGGAGACTACCGTACTTATGACGGAATAGTTGCGTTTACGCCCGCACTCACTTTGGCTCCTGACCAGCAACTTGTCGCATCTTCAGTCAGCCATGGAACCTCGACCGTCCAGAATTTCGGAGTCAGTGCTACTCGGCAACGGATATGCAATCTTATTCAAGGCAAGCACTAATGATGAGTCCAATACTGGCTCTACGGGCTACTAGATCGGCCACTGGATATATGCTACAGATCCACGCGGGAAAAACCTATCAATGTTGTAAGTATTGTTACACGCATGAAAGACGTGAAAAGGTATGGTGTCGTCAGGCAATGTGTAAGTACCGTGCTTTGCTTAGGCCAAAAATTGCTCGCGATAGCCCATAAAGGCATACTTTGCATCAGTAAGCAGAGTAGTGAGAAGGGCAGTATCATTTTCTTCGAGGTGGGAACGATCGTCTTCATCGAGCTCTAGACATGCCAATGATTCCGAAGACGACTCGCTCTCCTTCATCTGCTGAATCACCTTGTTCCTCCACCGCTGCCACACCTGGGTGTTATTCGGAATGAAATTTAGGAGGATCTTTCCAGGATCAATGCCGCCGTACGGACTCTCCATCCCATCGCAGATGAGCAAACAGGCGAAGACCGTCATTGTCGTCCTCGTCCCAAGACGGAATTTGCGTATCTTGAGTCTTCCGAGCTTCTGGAAGAGGACCTTCGCCTGGATCTTCTCCTTCTCCAGGGAGGAAAGATACGAGTTATACATCCATGACACTCCAAGTGACCCGAGGAACATTATTTGGCCAAAGAGCGTTCCTTGAGGGATGAGGAGCAGCTGGAGCATGAACTGGACGAGCAGGAGCAGGGAACACAAGCCGATGGAATTGTATGTGGGTTCCCCGCCTAATTTCACTTGAAACTTTCCCTTTGTGATCGCGTTGACATCCTTTTCAGCTCCTTTCACCACGATCACCATGTCGTCCCCTATCAACATCCCATCTCCCGCTGGCGCACCCGGCGCGGGTTTTTTGACGGTATCGAGGAGAAGCTCTCCGGAACCAATCACTAGGCAGGAAAATCCACTGGAAACGATGCCAAGGGCTATCATCGAGAAAGAGAACCAGTCCGCAGTCAAAGCGCACATGATACAGGCTGCGAAGCTGGTTATGATGGGGATGAATGCGAGAATCGCATTGCCGATGGGTCTTTGGGGAACCTTTTCATCATACTTGACGTCCTTTAGCTCCAGGAAGCCGACGTTGCATGGGGCTGTCTCCCTCCCTGGAATCCGTATCAGATTCTTCGCCTCCTTGGCTCTCTGCATCGTGAGGTATCCTAGGTGGCCGGTCTGCAAATCTGACCCGGAAAGGGAGGCCACATATCTTGGTCCTGTCCTTCCATCGAGCCCAAATGA
>JBBPPE010000819.1:0-12043 GCA_038091835.1 Leccinum ochraceum
TTTTTTTCGCAGTTCAACGCGATGTTGTCCTCTGCGGCGATAGCGACCATGCTCAGTTACCTACAACCCATCATCATCCGAGTGTTTTGGCCAGACTCGTGAGTGTACTATCGATCGGTTCTGGAACTTTTGACACCGATCGTCTGTCGGTCCAGACTTGCAGAACTCGGTCCTTTCAATCTGGGCAAATGGTCGTGGTCCGTCAACCTTGCAAGTTTTCTGGTCAGTCCCGTCCGCCACGGTCCTGTAAATCGCGCTCTTCCCTAACTCGTCTACAGTTCTGTTCGTTTATTTGCATACTTTTTATTTTGCCAACGTCGTATCCTGTCAACGAGTTCAACATGAATTACGCCATTCTGGCGATCGGCACGGTCATTGTTGTTGTTGTTGCTAATTGGGTTACTTGGGGTCGCCATAGCTTCGTCGGGCCGGTGCAGACGTTAGAGGGAAGCTAAGAATTTATTTGACGAGTACAGTAGCTACAGCATGCCGATTTAGCACAAATCCGACTTCTGACAGTGTTTGCGGTCCATGAATCTGATAATTGCTCGCGTCGCCGATCACGTGCTTTGAAAATCAAGCGAATTCTTTTCATTGTCAACGTCATCAAGCTGCTAATAAGTTGGATGAAGATCGCCAATGAATTCAGGTCAGATGGAAGATAGCTACAAGGCCTCGAAGGAGGCATTTGTCTCCGGGATGACAGGCTCGTCTGTCTTCCACATCAACGCCATGCTTGCAGTCGGGTTGGTGAGTCTGTCGACACACGTCGCACTTTTCGCCGCTCAATTTGGGTCCCAAGGCGTCAATAACTCTACACTCTGCCTTGAGAACGCGCCTGATCGTGTTCCGATCCATGCCATTCGTTTTTGAATGGCTGGTATTAGTCCTGCCTCTGTCGCTTGCGCTGACAGTCTATGCCGACGCGCCTGGGGCACTCTTGGCACTCATCCTAGCTCCAACCTGCGTCTTGCTCCTCCTTCCTCAAATCGAAAGCGGAACACCATTGCCTCAGAAGACTGGCGAGACGCGGCAAAGGACGACGACCCGAGACAACACCTACATTAGCGGGGCTCCGCAACCAACACTACGATTCCTCCCGGCACTCACCGCCTACCGCGCCAACATGATGTTATTAACCGTTTTTTCGATCCTCGCCGTCGACTTTCCCGTATTCCCGCGTTACCTCGCCAAGTGCGAGACATACGGCGTGTCGCTGGTACGTGCTCCCTCACATGCATGCGTTGTTGTGAGCTATCTCGATATGTTGCCTCGGTTCAGATGGATCTCGGTGTCGGGTCGTTCGTCTTTTCTCAAGGAATCGTGTCTGCCATACCCCTCGTCAAGGACCCATCCCAGCTGCGTGCGGACGTGAAACTAAAGTTGTACCGAGTCGCCAAGAAGATATTGCCGATCGTCGTACTGGGCATCGTTCGAGTGTTGCTCGTCAAGGGCACGGAATACCCTGTACGACAGCTCGTTGTCGCTCTTGCACTTACGAACCGATTTCGTTTCAGGAACACGTCACGGAATACGGAGTGCATTGGAACTTTTTCTTGACGCTTGCCATTTTGCCGGTCGCAGAAGTGGCCCTCCATCCGATCATCAAGTACATGCCTATATCCTTGTTGGGCCTTTGGATCAGCGTCCGTGAGTGATGTTCGTTCCTTATGGTGTTCTTTTTGACCTAGCGGACTTATAGTGCACCAATTTTCGCTGTCGTTTGCGGGAATGGAAGCGTTCCTCCTCGACGCTCCTCGGAGTAACGTTATTTATGCGAACAAGGAGGGACTGATCTCGCTCCTGGGTGAGAGAAGTCTCTGACTCCGCTCTAGTACAAAGGCTCATGTCCGCAGGTTATCTTTCGCTTCATTTCATGGGTCTTTCTCTGGGCACGATCATCCTTCCACCCTCCCCATCCTTCTTCCGTAAACAGCAGATTATGCTATTTGAGGGAGCCGACTCCAAGCGTCTCGCAAAGTTGGACATCTCCGCTCCTAGACAGAACGCAAAGACGACCATTGAGCTATTTTCGTATGCTCTGGTGTGGTGGGCCTTGTTGGCAATTGTCCGGCATGGTCTGAATGTCTCACGAAGAATGGTTGGTGTTTCAGACTCACGCACCAAGCAAACTGACACGACGAATACTCTTTCTTTCGATCCAGGCAAATTTGCCATATATCCTTTGGATCGTCGCCTTCAACACTTCGTTCATACTCTCGTTTTATCTCATAGATATGATCTTTTTCCCCACTCGTGTCTCGAAGTTAAAAGATCCACAAGATCCTTCGGGCAAGCGAATCCTACAAGAGGATCCCACGTCCTCTACGCCAAAATCCGCCCCTGTTTTATTCGAGGCCATAAACAAGAATGGGCTGGTGATATTCCTCATTGTGAGCCCTGACCCCGATTCAGACTTTCTGATTCGCTCAAGTATAATTATAATCATTCAGGCGAATGTGGCGACGGGACTCATCAACCTGTCAATTCAAACCATGTACACCCCAGATGCAAAAGCGATGTTGATATTGACCGGATACTCGTTCGGTATATGCTTGTTTGCTTGGATATTTCGCAGTAGGCGTATTTGGACTATCTGATACCCTGATATTCACCTAACCTGGCTGTCACTCCGAGTGAAGAGGTTCCTGAATGACTTGGGTGAAGATCTCCAAGGCTACCGCGGGTTGGAACGCAGCCTCGGCGAAGAAGCGCTTTTCAGCAAACTTGATGCTCGAGTTACTAAGGGTCCGCCTGCCAAAAAGACGTTGATAGCTCAAGCGCTCACGCACCACCAGCCTAGCGTAAAACGTGGGTTGAGCAAGATCTTTGAAAGAACATGAATATGGAGTGTCGCATACCCAGATTACAATGTTATGATCTTCAATTCAGAGCTGGCCAACTCAAAGCCGCCGAAGTATAATTCGTGCTGGCTAAAGAGTACATGTCACTGAGATGCTCTATGAGCGGTTGAGAGCTCCAAATGAGGTGTAGGTCTCCAGTATTGTCATACTGCTCGTTTAACACACTCTTGATGAGCGGTTTCAGCGTCATGACTTTTGGAAGGCTCAAATGATTCGCGTAGTATTCTGAGGGGACGACACCGAGGAGTTCCGGCGCAGATCATAAGGGTCTCGGTCCCCCAAAGCAAGAGTGACGGTCAATGAAAATACAAATTTCCAAAGTACATTGAAATCCTCTGCTTGGTAACAAACCTTGTTCGATGGCGCGGAGTTATCAGCGCTATGTCATTGTTGGCGCCAGTGTTGGCGTATGCGAGGCCGTCCACGCGTCGCATTCAGAGAATATATTCTGGCACGGATATCCTTCGACAAAGTTTGTCTCCTTGTTTTCATCACCACTGTTGTCATAGCTCTGGTTCAGATCATTGTAAGTAAGTACAGTATTGTCGTCATCGATTTTATCGATTCAACCACCAGGAACCCAGGTTTCTAACTCCGCTGATCCTCCCCATTATTGTGCTCCACCGCGAAATTACCTCGACAGTAGAATTCCTCTGGGTGAGTCATTCAATTTGGTGCAGTCGAAGTCGTTGTGATAGACGATGGCATACCAGGCGACTTGGATTGTGTTCAACATGGCACTTTCTGTAGTGTTTGGGCTTCTACATCAGGGAGGGGTCGTACCTTCCCTCCTGTTCCTTCATTCTACTTTGAAAACGCCACTGCCGATTCTGGAAGCCATATAATCTACTGGGAGAAGTATATCCCTCCTTGGCACTTTCTTGGGGTATCTCGGAATGGTATGTGTGAGCCTGCTGACACTCAGTTCGCACAAGACGCCATCCCTAGAAATATATTATTCAAATCAACCTTTCGGGCGATTCACAGGTTGAGTTAATGACCGCTCTGTCTGTCTCGTCCTTCAACGTGATACATCTCGTGACTCCAGTGTTGATGCACTCGGCATTACCCAAGAACATCTCGTCATGTATGGCCTTGAGAGGCAGATTCTCCCACACCTTGATTCAGACAGGAGGGTATGAGGGGCTGAGCCTCGGAGTCTATACTGTCCAATTGAAGGGTGATGTCATTGGTTGGCAAACGAGGAAACATTATAATGTACGTTACTTCCCTTTTTGTGACTTACATTCAGGACATTGGCCTCGAGCGCCAAGTTATCATAATCGCTGATCGGCCCTGCGTAGCACGAGTCAGGCAGAGAATTGGCATGGTGTCTTCAATTCTTTCGATCCCGGGTATCGCTCCGACCTTCTTCTCAGCTGCTTTAATTCACCCTGTACCTTTCTCTAACATCTCTGTTCACTAGTAACAGGGCGGTTAGGCTAGTCTGCGATGTCCGTTTTCGTGGGTAAATCTTTAATGTGGTGAAATCGATATTAATCAGTAACGGACCGCACAGATGACCCTTGCTTGGATGTTTCTTCATATTTGCCCCTTTCCCCTGGCTCCGTGTGAGGCCGTGCTGTTGGCCCAGACGAGAATGGTCGGTCGGGTAAAGATTTTACATCATAGCCTGACGGAGACTTTTGTCTGACCATCATCACCGCACGTTCCATCTCACCCCTTTCCAGCAGAAGGTTGGCCGCTTGAAGCGCTGAAGGAGAGCCCAGCTGTATAAAAGGCGAGTCCTGAAAGCCTGAAGTCCCATTCCCTCATCAGTAAACACCAGCTCTCTCGAATAAATCCTAACAAACCAACCCACTTCAATATGTACTTCCGTCCCTCTACTGCTCTTCTCTCTGTCTTTGCCCTCGCTGGCGCTGTCGCCGCTGCCCCTAGCGCTCTTGAGGCTCGCCAGAGTCAGTGCAACACGGGCTCCATCCAGTGTTGCAACTCGGTCCAATCCGTGAGACATTCCTCACCGACATCAGTGCCGATGCTGAGCCGTGTATTTTTTTTAAATTCTTACATAGCCTACTTCTGGGGTCGTCACCCTCCTCGCTGGGTTGCTGGGGATCAATTTATCCGGTATCACCGCCGAGGTCGGGCTTACCTGCTCCCCGATCATTGGTGTCGGTGGAAGCTGCAGTGCGCAGCCTGTCTGCTGCACTGGAAACTCATACGTGAGTCCACGGCGCCCTTTTCATGTGCATTTTTTCCATACTAATCTGTATGGTCGTGCAGAGCGGTCTCATCGTCCTCGGTTGCTCTCCCATCAGTTTGTAATCAAGAATAGGAACTTGACTGTCTCTTTAAGCTTGTGATGTTGATCGTAGTTTTTGTACGGTGCTATGTTTGTACTATGTTATATCTATCAAGCGCGTCTTCTGCGTCGCGTACAATTGAACTTCCTTCGGACCGACGCGAGCTTGGTGATGGAGATTCCAATTCCTCTGAAAGAGTTTGCCGCCAGCTAATGTGCTGTCGGCGAATTTACCAACCGAATCGGTAGGATCTCCCTGTAATGATTCTTGTCGTCCGATTTAATGCATCAGACGACGATGCCTCCCAGTTTGAAGTCGACAGGGCGAAATTAATTGAGACATCAAACCATGTCGCGCGCTCATGATAAATTATCTTTGACTCTTTGTGCCCACTGCCTACTAGTAGGAAGGCCCTTGTGTGTTGTATGAAATATTCATGGTGTCGTCCTCGATAACCTACTTTGGTAGGTGAACACGAAGACGTGATGATCCGCCCTCTCCAAGCTTATGGTTTCCGAGATCATGCGCGGTGACCTCTGAATTCAAGACTCCCATGCATGAGTGTGTACTCTTGTGACTTGTCACATGCCATCACTCGCACTTTGTGCTGGACTCTCCGACTGGAATACTTGAACTTCTCGCTTCCATCATTATTGTTTTCTCCGGATCCACACCCACATTTATGGTGGTGCAGGCTCGTGTGTTATTTTTTCAAGCCATATTTTCCCTAGTGGTCTCAATCAAGATCGTTGCATGTACACTCCTTTGCGTGGTGCGCAAGCCTGTCGACGTTCAAGTTCGGGATTGTGAACACTGCTTATTTGTGAATGACCCCAAGGCTTGAAGCACGGTTCAGAAGGCTCGGAACTTGAAGCTTGAAAGAATTATTTTCCGACCATGTCCCCGAAAGTATTCAGGCAGGGGGGTATGAGGGGCTGAGCCTTGGAGTTTATGTCAATCTCTGAGACTGCCTGATTTGTGCTACAGTATGCAGCGCCGACCAGCAATAATGATAATTGGGTGCTACAGGCCTTAATGTCCTAAATGTAAGTCACAAAAAGGGAAGTAATGTTTCCTCCTTTGCCAATCTATTGACATCACCCTTCAATTGGACGGTATAGTGTCCTCAATTCTTTCGATCCCGGGTATCGCTCCGAGTCGGATGTCAGGCGGGTCATAGCGATCCGAGGTAGCAAGACACCGAGCTTCATGATCTCCATCAATGTTGCTCCTGTCCTAATTCACCCTGTACCTTTCTCTAACATCTCTGTTCACTATACAGGGCGGTCAGGCTAGTCTGCGATGTCCCTTTTCGTGGGTGAACCGTAAATGTGGTGGAAATTATGTCAAAAAGTAATGGTCCGCACATCGGATGGCCCTTGCTTGGATGTTCCTTCATATTAGCCCCTTTCCCCTGGTTTCGTGTGGGCTGTGCTATTGGCCCAGACGAAAATGGTCAGTTGGGTAATGCTTTTACATCATAGCCTGATGCGGCAACGGAAGCAAGGAACTTTGTCTGACCATCGTCATCGCCCATTCCATCTCACCCCTTTCCAGCAGGGTTTTTTTTTTTTTTTGTGTCAATAAATGTCCCATTGCGGAGCGCGTACGCTCTATGGAGCAGCAGGGTGTTGGCGGCTTGAAGCGCTGGAGGAGAGCCCAGCTATATAAAAGGCGAGTCCTGAAGCCCAATTCCCTCATCATCAGTAAACACCAGCTCTCTCGAATAAATCCTAACAAACCAACCCGCTTCAATATGTACATCCGTCCCTCTACTGCTCTTCTCTCTGTCTTTGCCCTCGCTGGCGCTGTCGCCGCTGCCCCTAGCGCTCTTGAGGCTCGCCAGAGTCAGTGCAACACGGGCTCCATCCAGTGTTGCAACTCGGTCCAATCCGTGAGACATTCCTCACCGACATCAGTGCCGATGCTGAGCCGTGTATTTTTTTAAATTCTTACATAGCCTACTTCTGGGGTCGTCACCCTCCTCGCTGGGTTGCTGGGGATCAATTTATCCGGTATCACCGCCGAGGTCGGGCTTACCTGCTCCCCGATCATTGGTGTCGGTGGAAGCTGCAGTGCGCAGCCTGTCTGCTGCACTGGAAACTCATACGTGAGTCCACGGCGCCCTTTTCATGTGCATTTTTTCCCTACTAATCTGTATGGTCGTGCAGAGCGGTCTCATCGTCCTCGGTTGCTCTCCCATCAGTTTGTAATCAAGAATAGGAACTTGACTGTCTCTTTAAGCTTGTGATATTGATCGTAGTTTTTGTACGGTGCTATGTTTGTACTATGTTATATCTATCAAGCGCGTTTTCTGCATCGCGTACAGTTGAACTTCCTTCAGACCGACGCGAGCTTGGCGATGGAGATTCCAATTCCTCTGAAAGAATTTGCCGCCAGCTAATGTGCTGTCGGCGAATTTACCAACCGAATCGGTAGGATCTCCCTGTAATGATTCTCGCCGTCCGATTTAATGCATCAGACGACGATGCCTCCCAGTTTGAAGTCGACAGGGCAAAATTAATTGAGACATCAAACCATGTCGCGCGCTCATGATGAACGATCAACTACCTTTGACTCTTTGTGCCCACTGCCTAGGAAGGCCCCTGTGTGTTGTATGAAATATTCATGGTGTCGTCCTCGATAACCTACTTTGGTAGGTGAACACGAAGTCGTGATGATCCGCCCTCTCCAAGCTTATGGTTTCCGAGATCATGCGCGGTGACCTCTGAATTCAAGACTCCCATGCATGAGTGTGTACTCTTGTGACTTGTCACATGCCATCACTCGCACTTTGTGCTGGACTCTCCGACTGGAATACTTGAACCTCTCGCTTCCATCATTATTGTTTGGATCCACACCCACATTTATGGTGGTGCAGGCTCGTGTGTTATTTTTTCAAGCCATATTTTCCCTAGTGTTCTCAATCAAGATCGTTGCATGTACACTCCTTTGCGTGGTGCGCAAGCCTGTCGACGTTCAACGTTCGGGATTGTGAACACTGCTTATTTGTGAATGACCCCAAGGCTTGAAGCACGGTTCAGAAGGCTCGGAACTTGAAGCTTGAAAGAATTATTTCCCGACCATGTCCCCGAAAGTATTCAGGCAGGGGGGTATGAGGGGCTGAGCCTTGGAGTTTATGTCAATCTCTGAGACTGCCTGATTTGTGCTACAGTATGCAGCGCCGACTTGGCGCCGACCAGCAATAATGATAATTGGGTGCTACAGGCCTTAATGTCCTAAATGTAAGTTACAAAAAGGGAAGTAATGTTTCCTCCTTTGCCAATCTATCGACATCACCTTCAATTGGACGGTATAGTGTCCTCAATTCTTTCGATCCCGGGTATCGCTCCAAGTCGGATGTCAGGCGGGTCATAGCGATCCGAGGTAGCAAGACACCGAGCTTCATGATCTCCATCAATGTTGCTCCTGTCCTAATTCACCCTGTACCTTTCTCTAACATCTCTGTTCACTATACAGGGCGGTCAGGCTAGTCTGCGATGTCCCTTTTCGTGGGTGAACCGTAAATGTGGTGGAAATTATATTAAAAAGTAATGGTCCGCACATCGGATGGCCCTTGCTTGGATGTTCCTTCATATTAGCCCCTTTCCCCTGGTTTCGTGTGGGCCGTGCTATTGGCCCAGACGAAAATGGTCAGTTGGGTAATGCTTTACATCATAGCCTGATGGCAACGAAAGCAAGGAACTTATCTGCCCATCGTCATCGCCCATTCCATCTCACCCCTTTCCAGCAGGGTGTTGGCGGCTTGAAGCGCTGGAGGAGAGCCTAGCTATATAAAAGGCGAGTCCTGAAGCCCAATTCCCTCATCATCAGTAAACACCAGCTCTCTCGAATCAATCCTAACAAACCAACCCGCTTCAATATGTACATCCGTCCCTCTACTGCTCTTCTCTCTGTCTTTGCCCTCGCTGGCGCTGTCGCCGCTGCCCCTGGCGCTCTTGAGGCTCGCCAGAGTCAGTGCAACACGGGCTCCATCCAGTGTTGCAACTCGGTCCAATCTGTGAGACATTCGTCACCGACACCTTGATGATGCTGAGCCGTGTATTTATTTTATTCTTTCATAGCCTACTTCCGGGCTCGTCACGCTCCTCGCTGGGTTGCTGGGGGTCAATTTATCCGGTATCACCGCCCAGGTCGGGCTTACCTGCTCCCCGGTCATTGGTGTCGGCGGCAGCTGCAGTGCGCAGCCTGTCTGCTGCACTGGAAACTCATTCGTGAGTCCATGGCGCCCTTCTCATGTGCATTTTTTCCATACTAATCTGTATGGTCGTGCAGAGCGGTCTCATCGTCATCGGTTGCTCTCCCATCAGTTTGTAATTAAGAATAGGAACGGGGCTGTCTCGGTTAAGCTTGTGATGTTGATCGTAGTTTTCGTACGGTGCTATGTTTGTATTATGTTATATCTATCAAGCGCGTTTTCTGCATCGCGTACAGTTGAACTTCCTTCGGACCGACGCGAGCTTGGCGAAGGAGATCCCAACTCCTCTGGATACCGCGGAAAAGAATTTGCTGCGAGCTAATGTGCTGTCGGCGAATTTACCAACCGAATCGGTACTAGGATCTGCCTGTAATGATTCTCGCCGACGTCCGATCTAATGCATCAGACGACGATGCCTCCCAGTTTGAAGTCGACAGGGTGAAATTAATTGAGACATCAAATCATGTCGCGCGCTCATGATGAACGATGAATTGTCTTTGCCATGCCTAGGAAGGCCCCTGTGTGTTGTATGAAATATTCATGTCGATAGCCTACTTTGGTAGGTGAACACGAAGACGTGATGATCCGCCCTCTCCAAGCTTAAAATTTCCGAGATCACCAAGCTCGATCATCGATCATGCATGGTGACCTCTGAATCCAAGACCATGAGTGTGTACTCTTGTGACTTGTCACATGTCACTGGCACTTGTGCTCTCCGACTAGTCTGCGATGTCCGTTTTCGTGGGTGAACCGTAAATGTGGTGGAATTTATATCAAAAAGTACTAATGGTCCGCACAGATGGCCCTTGCTTGGATGGCCCTTGCTTGGATGTTCCTTCATATTACTAGTAGCCCCTTTTCCCCTGGTTTCGTGTGGGCCGTGCAGCCCGTGCTGTTGGCCCAGACGAAAATGGTCAGTTGGGTAATGCTTTTACATCATAGCCTGATGGCAACGAAAGCAAGGAACTTTGTCTGACCATCAACATCGCACATTCCATCTCACCCCTTTCCAGTAGGGTGTTGGCGGCTTGAAGCGCTGGAGGAGCTGAGCCCAGCTGTATAAAAGGCGAATCCTGAAGCCCAATTCCCTCATCATCAGTAAACACCACCTCTCTCGAATAAATCCTAACAAACCAACCCGCTTCAATATGTACATCCGTCCCTCTACTGCTCTTCTCTCTACCTTTGCCCTCGCTGGCGCTGTTGCCGCTGCCCCGAACGGTGGCAGTTCTCAGTGCAATACAGGCTCCATCCAGTGTTGCAACTCGGTCCAATCCGTGAGACATTCCTCACCGACATCAGTGCTTGCCGATGCTGAGCCGTGTATTTTTTTTAAATTCTTACATAGCCTACTTCTGGGGTCGTCACCCTCCTCGCTGGGTTGCTGGGGGTCGATTTATCCGGTATCACCGCCCAGGTCGGGCTTACCTGCTCCCCGATCATTGGTGTCGGTGGCAGCTGCAGTGCGCAGCCTGTCTGCTGCACTGGAAACTCATACGTAAGTCCATGGCGCCCTTTTCATGTGCATTTTTTTCATTCATCTGTATGATCGTGCAGAGTGGTCTCATCGTCATCGGTTGCTCTCCCATCAGTTTGTAATTAAGAATAGGAACGGGGCTGTCTCGGTTAAGCTTGTGATGTTGATCGTAGTTTTTGTATGGTGCTATGTTTGTACTATGTTATATGAAGCGCGTTTTCTGCATCACGGAGATTGACGTTGAACGTCGAACTTCCTTCCTGACAGAAACCTCGGCGACGGAAATTCCAATTCCTCTGGATACCGCGGAAAAGAATCGGCTGCTAAACAATGCGCTGTCGGCGAATTTACCAACCGAATTGGTACTTGTCATATGATCCGAGTCCCTGTCACAAGTGGTTCTCGCCGTCGATGACGATGCCTCCAACTTTGAGGCCGACAGGGGCAGACAAGTGCGAAATTAATCAAGACATCAAACCTTGTCGCGCGCTCATGATTTGAACGATGAATTGTCTTTGTTTGTGGAGCAGCGCGACTCGAGTGCCTTGGCAGAACCCTGTGCCCCTGTTGAGTGAAACGTTCCTGGTGTCGTCCTCGATAGCCTACTTTGGTAGGTGAATGTGGCAGACGTGATGATACTATAATGATCCGCGTTCTTCGGTGCTGCCGAGCCTGAGATCAGCAAGCTCGATCGATCAACTGCCCCCGAAGACTCCCACAAAGTACGGGACTAGTCACATGTGCTGGACTCCGGAATAGGACCACTTCTTGATTTCATGGGGAATCGTTATTGTTTTCTCCGGATCCACATCCGCCTTTACCGTGCGGCGAATCGCGATCGTGGTATGTGTTTCTCACCCCTCTTTTCCCTAGTTGTTTCGATCAAGATCGTTAGCACTGGTTGATTCGGCGCTGGTGGATGCATGGATAAGGCAGATCTGACCAGTGCCTTAATGCGTGAGGCGCAAGGTCGATCAACGTTCGTATTTGCGAATACTGCTGATCTTCATGAACACTAGCAGTTCTTGATTGTTACTGTACTAATAAATAAGGCCACTTGGCGGGCGGCTCAGAAGGCTTCAAAGGCTCAGTGTAAATTCAACAGTAGCTATCTACATCCACTCATCGGCCGGTGCAGAGTTACGCCGGTTCCTAGGCAATTGGATAAGGACAATGATATCGCTTATGAAAACTTTTTCGTGCCCTCTCATGTGTGCCG